>KN882205.1:378451-390910 GCA_000934455.1 Apostichopus parvimensis
TTTTGTCACTGCCCTGGAATATACCGTTTCATATATATGTATATAACTATCTTTTTTATTTGGTTTTCAGTGGTCCGACAAAACAATGTAACAAACAATCTAATGGCTTAATTGAGCTTCTTCAACTATCAATTCAATTCCCTTATGCTTCTTGAATGATTCTTGAATCCAAGTCAATCCCTGGTTCCTTCATTGAGAGATTCATTGCAACCTATAATGACGGCAACGTTAATGATGACTAATAGCATTCATGCAATGACAAATATTTTCTCACAAAGAACCATAAAAGTACTTCTTACACTGATCTGAATTTCTTCACGTTTTCAAAACTTACTTCATTGCAATGTATAAAGCTATTACATATTATGTAACATAGAAACGAATTTAAACATCTCTCAAGATTTACAGTATGGTGGGAAATGAATTTTCAATTTAGTTTTTACAAAGTTGTGTAAATATACTTTAACATCTTCTCAAAAGTCATCAGTAATGTAGAAAACTTTCAAGCAGCTAAAATGTACCATCTTCGCTTGCCACTAAATGTCTCAATATAACAATAAGTAACTAGTTTTCCATTTTTCTTCATTTAACATGTTCAATGGCTAAGTCATCCAGACTAACAACCCCCCCCCCCCAAAAAAAAGATTAAAACTTGGTGATACACAGGATTTATTTAAATATAATCACAAATGTTAAACTTCATATTTATAAGTTGTAGAATGACATGGAATGTTAATGAATTTATTAGCATTTCAGGAACCATGTTTTATAATCCTTTGTGTAAATAAAAGAATGATACCAACCCTACATAGCCTCTCGGTCAAAACTTTTTTTTTCTCAAAACTATCTATAACCGGTGAATTTAAACATACCTAAATATGGAAGCTAAGACACATTTAGCGATGATGAGAGGTCAGTGGCCTAGGAAGGTACTTTTGAGTGAGGGGGCTGAAGACTGATGGCCGTCCTGGGGGAGGGGTCTAAGGAGTGTCCCCCTCCCTCTTGGAAATATTTTGCATTTCCAGGTGGCCTCAGATGCAATTTGGTGCAATATAGCACACTTCAACACCCACTCCATTTTGTAAATAATTTTGCATTTTCACCTGGACTTTTTTTTCTCATTTGGAAATGAAAAAGGGGTTTTCTGACTTGCTGGGTGGGCGGAATGATACTTCCGCCCCCCCATATTTTTCACTGGGGGGCTGGCACCCCCCAGCCCCTGGTTCCTACACCCTTGTGAGAGGTCATAGGTTAACCCTTATAACTAGTTATTTTGTGAATTATTATAGTAGGAAGACATCCATACAATTTTTACAATCTTACTTCTTACGTTTAGTACTGTATGATGAGATATGGTAAAAGACAGCAGTTCATAAGTGTGGGTATCCTCACTGAATAGAAATTGGTCATAAATTATGGGGATTAACGACCATGTTAATGAGACTGAACATTCAGGTCATGCTGATGATGAAAGTGAGAGGTCAAAGTTCATCTTTATCAAATTCATCGTCTTCATCAGGGACATCTAATGCACATCTAAATCCGAGATTGTTGGAACCAGCATCCCGTTCATTGCCCATTCTGGGAGGGAAAAAAATGCAAACAATAATGAAGTTATCTTAATTATTATGGAGGTATTTTATTATGTGGAATTTTTTTGGCAAATAAACCTCTCAGATCGCCAGAAATAACACTTTCCAGACTCAATGATGCTCCAAAACCTCCTTAAATTTTAGTTTTCATGGCTTAGAAATTTACTTTGGGGAAATGCAGAAATGGGCGTCTGCAGAAAAAAAATCAGGGGACAAACAATCCAAGTAGACTTTTGTATACGATGGGTCTGGGGTTCTCTCCCAGAAAACAATTATAGACTGCTGCAAATACAATTTCCGTGTAATATTTAACAATTGTGGATAAATATAACAAAATGAGAACTGCTGCATGTCATTTTCACAATGCTGGATCAAACTGCGCCGAAGTTCAATACAGGGGAATTTGAAATGCAGCGTTTGGTCAAGACAAATTGGTGGGGACACGGTATATCATGTCCCCACCACTGAAAGAGTTGGTGGGGACGTGTCCTGCTGTCACCACCAGGATCTGCGCCCATGTAGCTAGCAAATATGCTAGAAAGTCAAACAATGGTCACTCAAACTCAAATTTAAACAAGGACAATTGTCACCCTTATATATCAATCATGCACTTCACTAAACACTCTTCAGTGTTGGTGAATAATTTAGAGAGGTCAGAACTGCCAAACAAGGACGTTTGTTAATGTTCTCTTTTTAGTTTTCAGCACAATAAACTTTTGTGGCCAATGCTTCTATCACTTCGTTTGTAATGGGTTGAAATTATGGGAAACTTAAAAAAGTGAGACTGTATCAGGAAATGGATAAAACCAGCCAAAATACTTACTTGACTGTTGTTCCTGCTTTGTGGTTAAAAGAGCCGCCCTTGGAATCAACAAATGATCCCCCTCGTAGGGTGTACTGAGGGTTTCTTTCACCCGATCCACTCTGTTCATACACAGTCGAGGTCCACTCCCATACATTGCCAAGCATGTCATACATTCCTATAGTAAAATGACATAAAAAACATAGTTGCTCATTCATATTCATGTAAGCCAATTTAAAGAAACACAAACTACTGGCTTTATCTTCTATTTCTCGCTCTTCTCTTTACGTTGAAGTTTAGGTTCCATTTGCTACAATCTGGTGAAAACATACTCCATCCTATTATAGGAAAGGTTAAAGTACATGAACCCATCATTTGTGCTGAAACATACTCCATCCTAATATAGGGGGAAAAAGAGGTCAAAGACCTGTGTTCTCCCGCACAGAATGAAATATTATGTTTATGTACTCACCATAATCATTTTGTGGTGGGAAGGCATCAACGGGTGCTACAGTTGGGTAACCATCAAGGGCTTTGTTCTCTTTTGGGAACTTTCCCTAAAAGAAGAAAGATGGCAAACAGAAATTGCTATGGAGCAAACTTGCAAGAACAGAATAGAAAATTATTTTAATAAAAATAGATTGTTTATGATCATACCTAAATGGAAGCTGTGAGTAATAATAATAATAATATTGAGGATTTATAAAGCTCAGACATATCGATACCGGTGCTCAGGGCGCATAGTAATATTACCCTGGTCAATGATAACCTACCATACTTAACATGGCAGCAGCTAAACAGTGCCCAATTGACAGTTTATCTCACAGGTCCCCATTTATACAACTGGGTGAAGAGAGGCAATGGAGGTAAAGTGCCTTGCCCAAGGACACAACTTAACGATCTGGCCAGGACTCGAGCCTACAAACCTTATATCACAAGTCCACTGCCTTAACCACTTGACAACAACACTCTCAAGGTATTTCCATCCATTTGGGTGCAAGGCATCATGGCTGTTTTTTTTTCATGTGCATAAGTATCTTTTCGAATTTGCAGGGGGAAAAACATGCCATGTCACTGAGAATTATGCGTCCAATCCAGAGTATCATAAAAAATATTCATTAATGGAAGTTTTTTATAAAAATGCTTGGGACTAACCTGCCATAAATTCATCCTACGTTTCTCAAACTTATCTCCCCATGGGTACTTCTTCTCTGCAACGTTGTAATGACATGCAAGAAAACAAATAGCACTTGATATAAGTACACTTCTGTGAGACCTTTAGCATATTCAGTGAGACCAAAACAGAAGCAAACGTAACAATCAAATAAATGTTCTTCAGCTTTCTTTCAAGTAAAAGAGATATAATTACCATGGCAACACCTTGTACTATTCAAAGAAAACATAAAGAAGAAAGTCTTGGCTTCATTTAGTTTCATAAATGTGTATCTCAGTACTAGAAGAATATCCACATGGAAGTGGGAATCCAATAGCAACCTGAACTGCAAAAGGTATTTACCAAAAGCTTAAAGGGTGTGAAGACTCGCACAAAAAGAAACGCCTACTGCCGGTAATCTGACCTAGTTTCAAATGAGGTGTAACAGAAGTGTTAGACACCACCATCGATCCCAGAAAATACGCACACAGCTTGCTACCTTCGGTAATTAGACACTAGTGTACAGTCAGTACATAACAGCTGCGGTCAATACCCACAGCACAGTGTACACACGATACAGCGATGGACATCTCAGGTCCTGCTAAAGATAACAAGGTATCACGTTTCATTACTGTCTGCATTTTGTAGCGACAAGCAGAAAACTTCACTTGCAAGCAACGGAAAGTTAACTTTTTCAGAGCGCGGTTTGAGGCGAGTCTTCAATGCCTTTAATATACTTTATTCATCTGAATTGACTGTTTTTCCTCATCATCATGTCAGTGAAAAATAATAACACAACTCTGCTCCAGACAAAATTTTCTTTGGTTTTGGTTAGGATAAATTTGCTTCATTAGCTACATTTGTTAGGCTACCTCAGCTCTGTAATCATAAACTTCAGGCTTTTGCTTCCAGTAAGCATCTAGCGCTGATTAAAAACAATTAGTTGAAGGAGAATTGACTACATGCTGTCTTCAAGCTTCTTTCACAAGTTATAGATCTACTGTAGCTAGTCTTTCAGACACAGGAAACAATACCAAACACTGTTCATTGATGTATCTTGAAGGCAAACTGTACAAAAAGACAGGGAATTCCTTTCGAAAAGTTAGAATGGAAAACAGCTTTCCACTTCAATAACGCATTCTTTCACAACCATAGTCCCAAACCCCATGCTGCTACCCTTTGCACACAATGATAATTTTTTTGTAAAAAATTTAACAAAATAATTCTCCTAATTGACTGTCAATCTCTGATTTTTGTGTGTGCATTGATTGTCATTTTTCTAGCACACTGGGCTGCAGAAGGAGGATAGAGGGGGGAGGGATATGACCTCTAAGAGGTACCACTCACTTATGAGAGTTCCTCTCACAGCAAATTCCCATTCAGTTTTTTGTAAACAAATTTACAAACCATTCTCCTAATAGATTTTTTGTGTTTGCATTGATTGTCATCTTTCCAGCACACTGGGCTGCAGAAAGGGGGGTGGAGGGGAGGGGGTGGAGAGATGACCTCTAGGAGGTACCACTCACTTGTGAGAGTTCCTCTCACAGCAAATTCCCATTCATCATCAGTAGGCAGTCTGAGTCCTTTCCATTTACAGTATGCCTCGGCATCTATATGACTAATATGGACTGCTGGCCAATTGAGCCTGTCATCAATGCTCGATCCTTCACCCTCTGGCTGTGAGAAAAGATCATTTATAATCAAAAAATTAACTACAAAAAATAGGTTGAAATTTTTGCAAAACTGTCTTTCAACAAGTGGGAAAGAATATGGAGATATATGGCATTCTACACACCAGTTTGAACTATGCACTTTGATAAAAGAAAGAATTAGTTGCTTGCAAAAAGTATGTACCATACTAAATTGAATTTGATTGGTGACCTTTGAAATTGCATTAAAAAGAAAATTATATTTGTAACAGGTAAGTTTATTATCAAATTTCCAAAGATTGAGAATTATAAGTAAAATTATCTACAATAAATGGTCGGTACTTTAATAAAGAAACCACATTTACATGTTTCATAGTTGGTATAGGATTCGCATTCTACGCCCTTATTAAGACTTTGCACTTAAAAGAAGAAAGTGTAGGCAGTCATTGTATTGCACTCATAAACTTTCGCATGATTTCCATAAATAGAGAATATCGGCACAGTGGAAGTACAATAAAGTTACCTCAATGTATTATTGATGGTACTATGGAAAAGAGGAATTAAGCTGACCAGGTGTTTAGTAATTCCACAAACAAATTACAATTGTATATTTGCATCATGATATCAAGTCCTGCCCTCTACTTTTCAAACCTTGGGGAGTATTTTATATTTTTTTCAATACCGTTTGAATCACACTTCATTCAGGCCAAATCCTACACTGAGGATGACAATTCTAAATTTTAACGTAAAGTTATTACTTTCTGTTTGGGCAAGACCAAGTACATTAGAATCAATCGCTAGTTCAAAATTTCTCCTTAAATTCTAAGGCATTTTTTTACAGGGACAGGAATACTGGAACAAACCACTCCAGACATAACAGAATATATCTGAGAGGGAGTGAGTTGGAGCCTGTTCCAACAAAGTCACATTATTGGAGTCTCTTTCCAATATTGCAGTTTAGTTCAATATGAAGCTTGTCTTGAAAATTATATCAAATATTTATAATCTGCCTCTTGTATTAATCCAAAGATAATAAATGTCTACAGTGTCTTCCAACATTCTCCACCTCTCCCAAACCTCCCCCTCACACCCCTCCTATTGCCTACCATATAACAAACCATACGCCTAACCCTCCCTCAACCAAAATTAACCACCTACAAGCAAAGGCATAGGAGCCCAATTTGATTGGGGGGGGGGGGGGCTGTAACGGCTTGCCCGAAAAATATAGCCAAAATTTTGTGACCGCTCCGCTTGTTTAACATGTCAATGTGCATATCATATAGGCATGCATCGGTTATTACATCACATGCCAATAAAATACAATCATTTTATGTGTTATTTCCCTTCCATATTAGTTAGAATTATTGGGGAACTTGTTACAATAAATAATAATGATAATAATAATATAAGTTTGACCATTGAAAAACATATTGCAAATTATTTTTCTTTCAGTAGGTGCCCTAACAATTCTCAGCATTTTGCCAGAATTTTCACAAAAATATTTGGTTGGGGGCTGCAGCCCCCCAGCCCGCCCTCCACCTCCTATGCCTACAGGGGTTTGTATTAAACATCATAAAAGCCAGCATACCTGGTCCCATCTTGCTTCTGGAACAGGCATCCACCATTCTGCATTCTGTGGTATAAAACATTTAATGAAAATCTAAAGTCAGTCACAATTTCATGGAATAAAAACTGTTCTGAGAAAGAGTCATGCATCCTTTACGATATTTAACAACTGATATCCTTTAAAATGATTCTATATATACTTTATTCAAAAGGAAATCATTTGATACAGGCAAACGTTCACAGACAGGTGTTTAGCATCATTACTCTATTCTTTCATTAAGTGTTACATTGTTTGCCACCCCAATATCCTTTCAAGCTTGCACTTGTAAGCGAAAGAAATGTTTTCAACTTACGGGTAATTTATCAGTTATTTGGGATTTTATATCATCTGGAACATCAGACTCAAAGACAAAGCTCCATTCATACTCTTCTGCAGTTGACACATAGTCTTCTGCGACAGCAAATTTCCTGATAAATTGAAAGAGAGTCCCGGGGGGGGGGGGGGGGGAATGAGAAAACAGTTGATGAGAAAATCACCCATTCAGAGAAAACACTGTCAAATATCAACATGGTGTCAGCAGTGGGATTAGCTGGTAGACCAACTAAGTGAAATTTTGTACTGGTACCCAAGCTTCTCTGGATCCTCAATACTTGCACCTTCCAACATTCCTCCACCATCCCCCCCCCCTTCAACTTCCCCTCTCTGCCTTTTTTTCAATTGATATATTGTCTGTACTAAGCATCAAGAACCAGTACTTCCCCTAGGTTTAATGTCCAGTATTAATATTGTTTAAATACAAAGTATGTGTGATGGAAAGAATGGTTCATATGCACTGTTTTCCACAGACTTACAACAGTACTTAGTTAAACTGCTCTGATGAGAATACATCAACAGCAGCACTACAGTTGGGTAATCATCTAATTATGGGTGACTTCATTTTAATACCAGCCCGGGATTCTATGCTGTCATATTGCATACCAAGTACCCATAAATTACAGTCATGAGGTAAAGCTAGGCTAATATTGTTTTGTGTATAATTTAATAAACACCTACTGTGTCTACATTAATTCACTATCTAGCTACTGAGTGAATCTTGTATTAAGAACAAAGAGGGCCATCATATACTGATTAAGAATTGTCTAATGTCATTTCTGTCAGAGAAAAACCAAAGTCATTTAGAACAGGACAAATGTCTAGCTCACCTTGGTATAATTGTTTCTCTACAGAGTCAGTTTAAAAGATTTCTCTACATTTGATCAGGTATTGTAACAATAACATAGTAATTGAGCAACACACATAGATGAAGTCAAGTTTTGGCAATTTTATAATTAACAAGGTAACCCAACTGAACTCGTCATTTCTAAGTTATCCCGATTATTTAGCGGGGAACATGTTTGTTGACAATCACATCGTGATCATTTATAGTTCTTTTGAAGTAAACCGAAGTGGAGTACATGTAACAGCACAGGTGCACTATGTGTACCATAAAGGTAATTAACAATAATGACAAAATATCATGGAAATACAGTTTCTTCTAAACCTTTAAGCAATAATTGTGGTGAAATATTGTGTACCCTCCACCAACTCACCTATAAGATTGTAAAGGGTCCCCCCCCCCATTAAACAGTGTTTATTTATCAAGTGTTGTTGCATATTAATATAGATCTGGGTAGCAACAGTTTATGTACAAGTATAATGTGTACCACAGAGGTCATATAAACAAAATAATACTGGCATATAGTACTGTAGCAGACAGCAAACAAATGCAAAGGCAAGCGATCCATATGTTTCTTCTGAAACCTGTAAGCAATACTTGTAGTTGAATGTTGTGTACACTGTATCCTGTGTCTGCTAACACATGAGATTGTGAAGGTTTTTTTTGCCCATTTAAACAGTGTTAATTGTCATTTATGAAAAAATCGCTGCATAGAGAACAGTTTAGCAATTGTTTGACAAAGAGATTTCACAGTACTCCTGACCCCTCTTCATAAATTAGACATTGAGCAGTGCCTTACCTGAAAGAAAAATTGGTGACCGGATATTTGTTGATCTTGAATTTCTTGACGAGAGTGAGCTGCGGAGGAAAAGAGCCATCTTTCGCCGATCTGTCATCTGTTCCTTTCCAAAAATGTCCTCCGTCGAGTTCCACCAATTCTTCGTACTTCTCATTGCCTGGTTAAAATTATGCGGAATCGAGAATTATTGTTGATGAACATTATATATGATAGCTTGTAAACGTAAAAAGAAAACTTTAAAAGAAAAATTTTAACGGCAAAATTGCAAACTGTACAAATTACCAGGGCTTGGTTAATTATGTGGAAGGAAGAACATGGTTGCATAATGAATATTATATTTGACAGGTAAAGAAAAGTAGCATTCTGGGTTTACTGTTCAGTGGCTTTATTATAGGCAGGTACTAGTGTTGTGTGCTAACGTAAACATTGATAGAATTTTGCACTGATTTGAAAAGTCTTAATTTTTGTTTTAGAGATAGCATCATATTTCTGCAAGATAATAACCTCTGTTATGACAACAGAAAACTCAAATATCACAAAAGTTTAATGGACAATTTTGGTCATGATTTTTTTTTTTTTTTGGCAAAATGGGGCAAAAGAGCATACAGTAGCTTTCTGTATTCTACCAACAGTAACATTATCCTAGATTCTGTAGCTTGCAGATACATACATGTACATACGTAACACATGCAATGTTTAATGTCTGCTGCCATCTCATTGCCGGCTTTAATATTGTTTATAACTGCATGCATACAGTACATCTTGCAGTCTTTGCTAGTGAAGCTCAACAGGGAGAAAAATACCAGCAACATATGAGAGTTTGTCAATAAATACAGCAATCACCTACCATATTGCACACTGGTGTATGAATTAACAGGTCTATGAAAAACAAAGATATCATGAAATGATAGTACTTACATGAAGGAAAATGAAAGAATATATGATATTACCAGGTCTGATCTTGTATATTGAGTGTAATAAAATACAGATCAGCTACCAGCAAACTTAAACACTCTGATACATAATGGGCCTCGAAGGATATACTGTAATAAGCAACAAAGGAGTTTAAAGGATATTACCTTTTTTCTGTGGGTATCAATAGTGATACTGTACATACAGTATACTGTACCGGTATCTCACAGGTCATGTTAATAAGTTCGAAAGGATCACGCTCCATCTAACCGGTTACATTAACATAAATTAACATAAAGCACATATGAGATCCTGTAATGGTTAGCTATACGTTTGAATCATAGTACATGAGATCCAGTATTGGTTAGCTACACATTCGAAGCATATACTGTATGAGATCCAGTAATTGGTTAGCTACACATATGAAGCACATATATGATCCTGTAATTGGTTAAATAACTACACTTTTGAATCATATGAGATCTGGTATTGGTTGGTTGGCTATACATGTATGCATGTTTGAAGCACAATATGAGATCCAGTATTGGTTATACTGTAGCTACACGGTTGAAGCACAGTAAATGAGATTTGGTATTGGTTAGCTACATGTACAGTAAAATTGTCACATTAAATTGTAGCCATAAATGCTATTTGTTTTGTGCACAGCTAACTTCATGAGTTTAGTAGTAAACCAGAACATATCTTCTCATTGTGTGGTGATCAAGATTTTCTCTGATCTACAGTATTGTAATGTATGGTATATATTGTGCCATGCAGCAAAAGTGAATAACTTACACCTTGGTTGATCAAAATTTTAGCACTTTTCTTGGGGGAAGAATGATTACAGAAATTTAGCTTCTGACCAATAACATAAATAAAAATACTGTAGCCTTGTCCACCACATTAGGCAATAGCAATGGAGACTTGTTTTACAGTAAGAAAAAGCAAATTATATACAATGCTTGGGATTCAAGTAGGCTGAGTCAAATGAAGTTTTAGCCTGGTTACAGACTATTCAAATTTGGATCCATTTGTTAAACTCATAGATTTTTGTACACTACCCACAGTGAGACTAGATAGCAGGGGCCTAGACCTAGACCTGGGGTGGGCAACCTAAGGCCCACAGGCCACATTCGGCCTGCAAGTGATTTTTTTTTGCGGCCTGTGAGATGTCTCAAGAAAAAGAAAAAAATCTAGTTTACATCATCACAAAAATGAGCTAGCTGCTTAGAATTTATCGGCACTAATGATGCTGTCAGGTAGCCCTATTATCCCCACTAATTATCAACTGTACTGTATTGACATTATGTTTTTTTTAATACAGATTAAGTACACACACCTATTGCTTGAAAGTCCTCGGAATCAAAGGTTTGAAACAACAGCAGGTCGTTGGTTGGTGTGGCCCAGTCAAATTTTCACTCCTAATATCTGGCCATTCATTCAAAAAGGTTGTCCACCCCTGGCCTAGACTATGTGAACGTGTGGACATGTATGTTGTAGCACATTACAACAGGCCACACAGTTCTGTACTACAAAATAATCAGCAGAATTCATGTGATAATGAATAGAATATGCCAGTTCAAAGTTGTGCGTCTGCCATTGGATACCAATGGAGGATGCTAGTTGAGTTGAGTAACTGGATACTTTACTAGGCTAGGCATTACGTACTGTATCATGATGTAGCATATACTGTACCTACTAATTAGTTAGGCAGGCCTACTAATTTGGTTAAGTTGGTGAAATACATGGAATAAAATGACTGTCCGCGGAGGCTAGAGATTACTGGATATTATGATAAAAGAAAAACGTTTGATACAAACGCGTAGGCCTACCTATTGTTGACTCGGTTGACTCATCGTTTGCCCCGAGCCTTTCTGCTTCGTGTAATAGCACTAGGCCAAAGCAAATCACTACTGCAGAACGTAACATTATAACCTATTTTTACTGATACAATGCTAGGCTAAGTCCGCACAACGGACGATGATAGGGCCTGACTTTAGAATCCGTACCATATGAATGTGATAGCTTACTTCGAATCGCTTCGATTTGGCAGAATAATAAACAACTGTATAATCCGGTGCTCGCATTGAATAGGTGCGTCGCGTGAATGATTCGCTTGAATGGATTAAATGGGTAGAGTTATTATTAAAGGGGTAGAGTTATTATTAAAGGGGTAGAGTTCTTATTAAAGGGGTAGAGTTCTTATTAAAGGGGTAGCGTTATTAGGAAAGGGGTAGAGTTCTTCTTAAAGGGGTAGAGTTCTTCTTAAAGGGGTAGCGTTATTATTAAAGGGGTAGAGTTCTTATTAAAGGGGTAGCGTCGCGGGAAGGATTCGCTTGAATGAAGTAAAGGGGTAGAGTTATTATTAAAGGGGTAGAGGGGGTAGAGTTTCAAATGACAGTCTTTAGTTATTTTATTATTAAAGGGGTAGAGTTAAAAGGAATACAATGAGTCAGAGAATAACATTCTGAATTTACTTTATTATTTAACATATAACATATAACAAATTAAGACGGGAATACAAATAGACATAAATATTGACATGCGATAAAATACAACTGAATTAATGGGTTCCTAAACGGACGGACTGTGCCACGTGCTGTTGTAAACAGAAGAAACGGAATACTGGAACTGAATGAAATGGTCCAGACCTTTATGATGCTTTACCTGCGAACGCCACAGATGCTCGGCCAAGTAGCCATTCATATGGGCATGTTTTGATCCATATGCAGGTAAGCTTTTTTTGGCGTGCAGCCACTCATTCTCTAT
>KN882206.1:94771-120145 GCA_000934455.1 Apostichopus parvimensis
AGAATGAATTATCACCTACTATTCAATTTATTGATGTTACACACAAAAAAATGCATATTTCTCAGAAAATTTTGGGTGACAAAAGCCTTTCTAAGTGCCACCATTTTACATGTAGGCATCACCAGGATTCCAAAAAAATTCAAAGGGGAGGGGGACACCACCTTATACCCCTCCCCCAGGACGGTGATTCGTGGCATGGACCAGCATTTGCCTTCTCAAGAGTTGGGAGCTATGTATACTTAGTTATGCACAGTGATTTACAGCAATCAACTCTTTTGTGACTCGGAGGCAGGGATTAGACCACTGATACATAGATACTGTACCTCCTTTAAAAGCAAAGAGGGGTGTGGTGGGTTGGGAGGGGGAGAGGGTTTAGGGGTACAGTTTACCCTAGTTAACAATGACATGTCCAAAAGATACAGAATATGTGTATAACATCTTCCTTGCATACGTACATCATAACATTCAAACAGAACCAATGAATAAACAGTTAACAGGCTGATATCACTTGATATACATGATTTTCAGTGAAACAACAACCATCAGTGACTTCAAGCCTTAAGTTACAGGAACTTAATATTCCAAAGGCCAGTTCAGGTGACTTCTATACAAAACTTGACACTGTACTCAATGTGAACGATAAACACATTGATATCGTATAGCCAAAATCAGAACAAAATATGGCTGTTTGAGGGAAAAAGTGTTATTACATTTAATTATTTTTTTCCATTTATTTTCAGATTAATCTTTTATTTCTCTGTAGCAAACAAATATATAGCCCTCTGGTGCTTTTCATTGATTTCATTAAATTTGCTGTTTGATCAATCGATACGATGTAATAGGTGCCCGTGGGCTCACTAAAGTGCTCTGACCTCGAGACTTTAATTTCTAAAGCCAAATGTGATTTTTATTTTTTTCATAGAGAGTGAGAGAGACGTTATTATCATGCTCACGATAGGAATATTTTTCTGTCGATATTTCCTGATAGTGGACATAATATATGTTGGCCAAGTTCAGTTTGTGTTAGGTTACACATTAACACTGTGTAATACTGTAGGTCTGAAGTCAACTTGACAATTATCAGATCATGACATTCGCTTTATATTGTAGACACATATTTTGCAAACCTGGTCCTTGTCACACTGTTTGAGCAAGGGGGAGGATTCAGGGTGTGGGGAGTTGGGGGGGGGGGTTGGGGGGTATGGGTAAGACAAATATGAGAGGCTTAGTTATTTTACACAACGTACCTGTATTGGGCCCTCTAGATTCTCCTTGTTATAGAAAGTCACATTTTCCTTGTTGAAGTTGCTCATTAAATTCAGACCTGTCAAAGAAATGAGAAAAGACATAAATTGCTAAAACAGTTTTCGTTAAATGCAGAAGGATGTACCAGAGACTTAATTAAAACAATTGGAAAGTACTTTAAAGCATTCAAAATAGTTTGAAAGAAAATGTTACCAAACTCATTATCTTCCTGCAAAAGAGCCAGCTGTGTAGGTAAAAATGAATATTTATCTAAGTTTAAAGGGCGTGATCTGTCCGTCCTGGCAGTCTCATTCTTCAGAGACTCTGATCTTCCCCCTGATCAAAACCTTTGCGATCCCTTTAACTTTTACATAACATATTTTGTCACCAATAAAGTCAACTAAAGGCTACTGAGAACTTTATATTGGTCTCAAGGGAGCCAGTTTTACTGTATATGTGTACGATTATTGTGCTTTACAAAGTGCAAACTCTGAATGTTACATAAAAAAGTTATCGGGGAGGGGGAGGGGGCATTTGATACGTCCTTTAGAGGTATCTTTTAAATACTTGAACCATTTTACTCCAGAGTAATCTATAGTTAACTCAAAATACCGTTTCTGAGTACAAAAGAAGTTGTGGAGTTGTGGAGATGACCAATCCTTAATCCTTCTATTCACTCTTTCCTCTTAATACTATGTACAGGGTTGTATATACCGGGTTTTTATGTATCTATTTTTAGGCATATTCATTGCTCATAAATTTCCCAATTTACATAACTTGTCTCTCCACCTGTGTCTCTTCATGTGTTCTCACTTTGTTTTCATTTCAGTAATAGCCTCTGAAGATTCCAAAACTTACTGGTTTGGATATTTACGAGTGACGAGCTTACCTGTCTCCTCACAACCATAGCACCTCGTTCTAACGTGCCAATAAAGTCCTGGTAAAATAATAACACTGTGCGCCCTCTATGACCGGACCCCCCGGTCACTGCCCTTCCTTCTCATGAGGCCACTCCATTAAAGTTTCCCCAAAACTAACTGGTTTTGGGGATTTAGTTCGCTCCTCTCTTACCTGTCTCCATTCCACATCTGCACTTTCCCATCTACCTAAACTCCTACTGGAATGTTTCAGCACTGCACCCTCGCTCCCTGGGACACCCCCCCCACTTGCACCTCCTTCCGGTTTGTGTTGTTAATTTCAGTAATAGCCTCTGAATAAGATCCTGCCAGGACCGTCAGGCACTCTGACATTTAAATTATATTTACCAGCTACTCAGGCTTTTTTGCTTTTTTCGATTAAAGCTTGAAATTTTTATCCAGATGGTGAAATCTTGGAGATTGGTTTACATCCATTGATCAAAGTTCGGCTCATTAATCGTTGTTCGATCTTGCGAGAACCAAAGTATATAGAATATCTTCGTTTGCAATGTTCACTGTGAGTGATAACATTCGGAAGGTCTCTAAAAAAGTCTGATTGAACTCAAAAAGATTGTTTTTATGATCCAGAGCATAAACCTGCAAATTTAAAATATTGGGTGAGAAATTTCTCCCTTTTCTCGGTGTTTGGCACAGAGGCAGACGACGCACTATTACTGTTCGTGCAATGGAAACATATTATTGGCTTCTGTATGGATATTATACACTGTCATAAGTACTGTACATAGCCCACCAAAGGCAGTGCACTACATTTGGTCATAAACATGGAAACCACAATTAACAACTCAGATTCAATAAGCCAAAAAGAGCATGCAAAGCCTCCGATATCGTTCTATTTCTTTGTGGAACAATCTTCAGATCAACAATATACTTCCGGTGGCTTCGTTCAGACGACAACTGAAAAATTACTATGAAAGCCTTTATTGATTGTATCCGTTGTAAGGGGTGGGAGTTGGTGGTGGTGGGGGGGGGGGGGGGGTGGGGTAGTGTTATAGGTTTTATATGTTAAAGCAGAATTTTGCGTTGAGTCGCCGTTTTTCCTAAATTTTTCTGTGTCTATCAAGTTTTTATCATAATTCAATCACAAAAGACAAAACTAAGACTTTCTCATACTTTTTTCCCCACAGCGAACGTTAATTATCAAGTAATTAAGGCTTTTATATGATTCTGAAAAAGTGTCTCCCTGACACATCGAATCATTTAGTATTTATCACATGCAGCTCTACAAAACCGCCTATTCAAATTCAACCAATCAGTGAAGAGATGTTTATGTATGACTTGCGCTAAAAATAGACTCATTCATTGGCATGGTAATCCCTTGCTGCAAAGCACTACTTAAAGCAGCATTTTGCGTTTGGTCGCTGTTTACTACTTTTTTGACATGTCCATAGAGTTTTTTACATATATCAATCACAAAACAGCAAACTAAGATATTAGCCAAGTTTTTCCCTGCCAACAACATTAATTGGCGAGTAATTAAGGATATTTGCAGATAATGAGAAAAGTGTCCACGACAATTTCCACTTTTAAAATTAATCGCATACAGTTCCCCAAACCCACTTGTTTGAATTCAACCAATCAGAGATGCAGGTTAAGTTATGAGCCGTTGCTAAAAATAGATTCGAGACTTTGGTTGGTACAACCAGCAGGGAGTTGTTATGGAACTCCCTGGTACAACTGCCATATAGACTGTACACAAATCAAGCTGGTGTTGTATTACGAATTGGTCAATGACGTTCGTAGTGTATATTATACAGGTATATAGTGTATAATATTCATATCATGGGCGAGGATTATTGGGATCCCAACTGAAAATATCTTGGAGAAAAACAAAGTTGAAAGTTGCAAATTTTTCGACTTTTATGCCACCATCTGAAGTAAGATTTAAACAGATAAGCTAGTTATGTATGTCGTTATGGCATAGTGGAGTCAGTGAGGAAAAATCATACAAAAGGACGCAAAATGCTGCTTTAAGGTTTCTATTTTTTGGGGTAGGTCAGTTCTTTTATAGGTGTTAAGGTTTTCTATTTTCTTTGATGGGAGTACTCTATTCGATTAAGCCCAAAAGGTTTTCTTGGTATACCTCCTTTCACATTTTTTACTTATTTGCAGTTATATTGTCTTGTTCACCTTGTTATACTATGTGATGAAACAAATAATAAATAATAAATCATAATAAAAAATATTTTAGCTACCATTGAACTACCAATAACTGCCTGGAAAATCCTTGATGTCCTGCTTATATCTATATAATACATGACAGTTCCTATAACAATTTTATGACCCTTTACAGGTCACAGACTCAAATATGAATCAAAATGGCTGCCAGAGTAGAGTCTACAAACACAGGTTTATCTGTCATTGAGTGACTGGTGCACATCGGGCATGCATGTGCTCGACGACGGCCAAACAACAGACTATTATGATGGTCAAAGAATAACATGTTTACAATTTATTGTTTGTTTGCATCGTAAAATGGTGTTCAGTTTCATCTTATTGGACGGCCGTGTCATCCGATACGATGTCGAAGTAAGTAAAGAAGAACAATATATTATATTGCTGCTAAACAAATTTAGACTTGACCGTATCGAACTGTCACTCAAGACCCATTGAATATGATCGACCTTTTATTAAGCTGTGCTCTTTTTAATATTATATTTCCCATAATTCATACCTGGCAAACTACATGGATCTATTAAGATCTAAGAGCAGAGATTTAATCTGTTCCATATCTTCTTATATCGATTATTGATTGATCATTTACAGACAGTACGGTACAATGCACATTGTAGCACGGCTGTCGGCATTACGGTGACTATGGGGCACGACATTAAAGTCATTACCTCAAATTCTTTCTGCACAGAATGGGTAATATCTACTGGAATTTACTGACAAGTTGGAAAGAAAGTTATCTATGGATACGTCTAGAAGCTCGCTGATGGAGATTGCTTTGAACTTAATTTTTTTGTCCTTATTCCAAGAGGCTAGGTTTTTTGACATTCTGAGCGTCGATTCTGAAGGGGTGGGGCCAGTCCTCGTGGAAGATCCCGGGTCATGGGGCCTTAACGGCTGACATCTGACAGTCTGTCCTACGTTGTTTTTTTCAGTGGACAGAGATACGATGGTGCATTTGCATTAATTTCCTTTTGTTACTAACAAGCTTATCATCTTGAATAAGGAAATGAAATGATAGACCATATCATCGGTGTACCAGCAAGTTCTGACAGATTATTAAGTTGGAGAACACTTTAACCTTCCCAACCAGACCATTAACGACATGTCCCTACAGAGGATTGAATCCTTAGGTAGCCGCCCTGACCTAGTATCAATCAGCAGAGAGAGACTGTGGATGCAACCCCCTCGCACCATTCAACCACATGGGCTCAACATTCAGGAAGGACATGACTAACTTTTCTTCTGTTCCCCCCTCCATCAGCCCTTGTCCCCTCCCCCATCACTCCTCTTCTCACAGCTCTCTTCCACCCTGTTTTTCTCCACACCTTTCTGTCTTTGTCCTTCTCCAGTTTATTCCCTACCCTCTTCCCTTAATCCTCACTTTGTCCCTCCACTGTTTATCTCCTACCTCTCCTCTTCCCCTGTTGGTTTCTTTCTTTCTTCTCACCATCCCTTGTCTACTAACCCACTTACATCTACGTATCTCTTTGTGTTCACCATGCTCATTAACCTGTCTGTATTCTGTGCGTGTTTTTGTCCCTTTTGTTACTGTAACTTGTCATTTAGCCTATGAAGAAGATCCTGCTAGGATTGAAAAGTCAGGCCAACTTACTTTTACACATTCTCTTACACAGGCTCTCTAGTAGATAAGCAGTTTGCTAACAGTTTTATTTTATTTAGATTATTAAGTTCACGAATTGGCCTAGATTAGGTCTCAGTTGACAGTATCTTCTTACAACTTACCAGCTTCTACTATCAAGTTACAATGTTTCAGCTGCATTAATAGTATTCATTCTCTCATTACGGTTTATATTACAGTAACTATAGCTCTTTCATTCTAGTTTTGTAAACAGTTACTTGATCCTAAACAAAACAAGGCCAAAAAGAAGAAATAACAAAACAATTAGGTCTCAGATGACAGTACTGTATCTACTTACAACTTACCAATTTCTACTGTCAAGTTACAATTATGTTTCAGCTGCATCAACTATATTCATTTTCTCGTTCTGGTTTATATTACAGTATTTTAACTATCATTTCAGAGTTTTTCATTCTAGTGTTGTAACAGTTATTTGACCCTAAAAGAAAACAATGCTCAAAAATAAAAAACAAAGTCAAAAAAAAAAGAAAAATGAAAAAGAAGAAAAAGAAATAACCCAAACAATAACAAAGATGTAGTTGATTATTAAATTAACTAATTAATAATTGGTTTAGGAGAGAGAGATATATTTAACTGTCTTAAGCAGATTCCCCAGATAGCTAAGAAAAGTCATTTTTATCATTTGGGAGATGATGATCAAAGATTTAAAGGCATTGAAGGATCGCCCTAAACCGCGTGCGGCCATCTGAAAAAGTTAACTTTCTGGTGCTTGCAAGTGACGTTTTGTTTGTGTCGCTACAAAATGCAAACAGTAATGAACCGTGATACCTTGTTATCTTTAGCTGGACCTGAGATGTCCATCGCTGTATCGTTTACATACTGTGCTGTGGATATTGACCACAGCTGTATGTACTGACTGTACACTATTGTCTAATAACCGACGGTAGCAAGCTGTGTGTGTATTTTCTGGGATCGACGGTGGTGTCTAACACTTCTGTTACACCTCATTCGAAGCTAGGTTAGATTACCGGCATTAGACGTTTCTTTTTGCGTGAGTCTTCACACCCTTTATTGTTCGTTCTCACAAGAGGCCGAAGACACAATAGCTGTAAGACTAAAACACCAAAGTCCAAAAAAACATTGTTCAGCCAACTGCGCATTGTTTTATTTAACTCATTTTTGATTCTTTAAACGTATTACTGCGTTCGTCTCCTGTAAAATGGACATGGGATTTACGTGGTTTGCTAAAATCGAAAAATATTGAAGCTCATAACATTTACCTCCCAATTAATGGCATTGATTTCAGTGTTGATAATTAAACACAAAAATGCTGCTTTAACATTCTATCTTGAAAAGTATGACAATCAATTTAAGTCAATTTTTGGTTTCAGAATAATCACTACATGGGGTTGACAATTAGATCACATATTTACAAAGATATCTCCCAACTGGCACGAGATTTTTCTTATCTATTTATGGAAGTCATGATACCCTCATATTTAGTTGGGTTGGTGTCTCCTTCAAGACAAAATCAGTAATTGTATCCTTACCTGATTTTTCATCTAGCGGGAAGAACTTTGCGAGGAAGAGTTGAATTCGCCCACAGAAAACGGTATTGTGCGCTTTGGACAAACGGCGGAGTAAATCTGGATAAAAAAAACACATGTCGAGACCATTGATAAACGTTTTATATAAAGTTCGTGTCAACTTTTTCACATACATACCATAGTGACCTTTGATAAGTGATCAATCATACATTATTCAGTTATCAATGTTGCCATTATTTTGAACAGAACTGACGGTAACAATTTTTTTTACTTTTTGCAGTCGTTTGTCTATACTAATAATTAATAAATCTTAACAGACTGAATCGTTTTGTCATTTTGATCAATAAAACTTTTGTTCAATTTACTGAAAGCAAAAAAAGTTACACAAGATTACTCTTTTACACTTTTCTAGCTCAGGCTGATAATGAAACATTATTACTGCTTATAAACAATCAGTGTGTCGGTGATCAGAATTGAACAGACTTCTCTACATTGAAATTTTAAACAAAAATGGTGAAATGGTGTTCCTGATATTTGAAAAGCTCCTTTAAGGCTAACCTGATGACAATGATGTCATCCACACAGTGCAGGACTACTGTAAATGCTACAGTAAAAGTGTCAATCCATCGTGTTATATAATTTTAATAACTCAAACCAACACATTGTTCTCTTAACTTCATGTGAACTACTGAGAAAAATGAAGTTCAACGTTTCGTTCCCCCTGTTTCGCCTACTGATGAATGTTAAAAAACAATATATCACGTTCCAAATCATTTCCCTGATTCTGATTTGCATCTGAATTTTGGATCATAAATGATATCTTTTAAGCAGTCTCCTAGTTTTAGGTTACAGACAAAAAATTATATTTATTACTGTTGTAAATTTAAATGATGTAGAACAATTTTAAGGGCATATAGATGTTTCAAAAACATTCGTCACAGCGTTAAACAAAAAAAAATAATATTCATCTGTACGGGACGATTTGTCCCTTGACAATTCTCAATGCGTTAGAAAACATGTGTTTGAGGCCACTAAGTTTTCACTCGTTTGGTATTAATTAAATACTCAAACATTAAGCGTGGTTTAATGTATGGACATACATGCAACCTTTGAATGAATGCAGTAAAATGATTTGCGATGGTTGACGAAATACATTGAAATTCATTCTCAGCACAAAGTCATCCGTTTATAAATTGCAGTGTAATAATAATTTCACTGAACAAATAAAAACTGCACATGACATCATCTAACAGAAACCAGCAGTATTTACAATTCACATCCATGAGTTTTTGACCCAATTATTGAAAGTATTGATAGTTTCAAACCACTTACATTCATGAACTCAGTGCTAGAGCAATTCCATTTGACTAATTTTTTGACATTTTGACGATTTAAATGATGCCACATTTCAAACATGTGTATCACTAACACTTTCCTTAGCTACTGTTTATCAAACAAAACTCTCCATTGTATTCCTATGAATTTAAGCTTCAATTGCAACACCTTTGTATGTATGAATGAATACCTTTCATCACCAAGACCTCAAGTTTTTTTCATCTCCCAAGACAAGTTATAATGTGGCAAGTTGCATTGCCTCAAGAAGTACGGTATTGTATGATACTACATGTGACGCAGTATTTCTCGGGTTAGGGTTAACCCTATAGGGGTTAATCCTCACCACAGGGTTTTCCCGGTCCACAAGATATGTCATTCATTGGGCTGTATCATGCATGATGACATTGCTTGACATATTAAACTGTGTACAAACACGGTTCTCTTGAGAAATACTGTCACGTGAGGATTGGCTGCTTTCATGTTTTAAGCTATGCATATGTATGAGCTCAGTAAAGAAAGGATGGTAAAACGGACAAGGGTTTTCATCGTAACTACAGTATATATATCGTTACATAAACTCTGTAAAGTTAAAAAGGTTACCTCAATTTTTTAAAGTTGATTATTAAAGCAATCCTGTGAATTTTAGCTACACTGTAATACTCTTCTGTAATTTCCATTCAAGTATTACCCAGTTCGTTTTAAATACATTTATAATGACTTGAGTCGGATTTAGTCATTGGTAACGTGAGGACGGTAATGGAAGGACGAAAGGTTTTACTCAATTTTAACTGCACAAACCATGTGCTTGACACAATTAAATGATACAACAAGAAAACTGCTGCAGAGTATACCTTGTAAATGTAAAATAAAATAATATAGAGCTAGCATTAATAATTATCTACAAAAAAATGTCTAATTTCAAAATAAATAACAGCTACTGTATATATACTTGATGATATTTAAAAAAATAACAAAACCCTGCAAAATTCCATGTAAATAGGTTGACATACAGCCCACCACAGCACCACCCCAAACTGATAAAATATGTGCAGGAGGGGTTTGAACAAGTACGGTGAGACAGTAAGAGTCTTGGCTTTGCTATCACTGTACTAAGCTAATACTTGCATACTAGTCACCAACTTGTGCAAGAGCCATTTGCTTGAGAAAGCGAAACTTCTGACTGCACAGCACGCAGAGTAACTGATGAAGTTGTCTTCAGACTAATGTCAGGGGTAGGGGGGGGGAACAAACCTGACTAAGATTGGCATAAAATGATAATATATCAGACTAATATATGATAGAGAATAGTTATAGTAATAACATTTTTATTCAGACTGGAAGCGTAAACAAAAATAGACGAGAATAAAACTAATGCCAGCCAGAGGAAGGGGAAGCTGATTTCCACTGGGAGATTCCTCCAGTCCTGGCATTACCACCCTCCCAAGAGTACCTAGCCATAAAATATAAATAAAAAAAAAATCCCCTTCCCTGTGGCTGGACTGTTCCCCAGGTAAACTTTACTTCCGGAGTTTGACTGACAAGCACTCCAGCCAATGGGGTGCCTTTTAGATACTGTCTTCAGATATAACTATAGTTGGTTGTATATGTACACATCTGCTGTACTTCTGTGTTGGTAAGTTAAATGTGAAGTGGAATATTGAGGGGGGGGGGGGGATGGGAGCCTTCAGCTGGGATTATCCACAGGCTTATTATTACAGCATATACAGTAAGCACACTTTTCAGTGAGCTGGAGGTCCAGTTCACGATAATAAAGAGGTTTAATTGCATAACAATCAGACCAAATCAAATCAAAAGGAGTTTAACCCCTGGTCCACCTGCAAGAGGTCCTACAGGGGATAATAAGATTATTTTTATAGAACAGACAATTTTTTTTTTTTATCCCCTTGGGAAAGTTGTCTATTTTTCAGTCAAGGAAAGGTTAAATACAGCACTTACCAACACCCAAACAATGCCCCTAGCAACACCCAAACAATGCCCTTAGCAACACCCTAACTATATACTTATCACACTGTATGCAATGCATGGTATTCATTCTTTAAAGCTTGACCACAAATGTTGCATTATTTGAACTAGTGAAAAATTTGTCCTTCCGTTACTGTCCTTCCGTTAATTACCAAAATAGTAACAGAGGGACATATTTCAATTGTTATAAATAAAACGAAGGGGGTCGACATTCGTCTCTTCAATAAGTCCACATCGTTGGTCTACTTAAGGTTGATTTAAATAATAACTTCCATAACATTTACACTACATGTTTGATCATGAAAGAAAAATGTCCTTTCTTTCTGTAACGGAAGGACATTTTCAGAGGCTGATTTGTTATATATCACAGAAATGAGACAAAACATGCAAAATGACAAAAATAAAATAAAATAAAATAAAAATTGCAATCAGTCTTTCATGACCTAATTAACTATCACCTCACAGGAATTGATACCATTTGCACATACTTTCCTATCACAAATTAATCACATTTCTGGGATGAAAATATGATTATTACTTAATCCTAATATTTGGAACCAAATTGCTTCCAAAAACATATTCTGAAAGTAAATCTTAAAAATACAGACATTAAGTGTTCATTTGACACCAAATTTGTTTTTAGTTGCATGCATTTAAATGTTTTCGTCGATGTCAACTTTCCCACTATGTTCTCTTGTACACTACATGAACAAACAACTAAAATTAGTTCCAGGAAATGAAGATACTGAAATTCAATAATTCTAACCCTTTACCCTAGAAAGCAGATATCATTAATCATACAGTATACCAAACCCACACCTACATAAACATTGCATTTCCTAGAAATCACCCTTTACTTACAAATTTAATATTTTTTACTGTCACTGCATTTCATCACTGACCATTCTAGAAAATAGCTGATAGTTGATAGAATGTTTGTCATTTCAAAGGGGGGGGGGGGGGGGGAATTAAAAAAAAAAAAAACCCAAAAAAGGAGCCCCAGCTCCTCCGCCCCCAAAATAAATGTTTCAATCAAAGAGAAGTGGTTAAAGTCTAAAGAGAAGGAAATAATATCACTCTGTTATTTGGATGAGGAGTCATCCATTTCCCTCGTGATTTAGAAAGGTTTACCGCATCATAAAAAACTGAACAGATTTTCATATTTTCATTTATTGGTGTCATTCCTGTATGACCTATTATGTGCTGGTAATTTGATTCATTACATATAATCCTCGGAATGTTGCAATTCTTCGAAAAACTTTAAGACCATTATTTAAATGTCTAGAGGCTTCTTGAAGTCAACTGGGGCATCCTTACAGACTCAACCATCATGTCACTTGTACATGCAAGTAACCACCAACACAAACAAATGCACGAACACACACACAAGTCAAGAGCCCTCTTGAACTCAATCTGGGGCATCCTTACAGACTCAACCATCATGTCACTTGTACATGCAAGTACAATCACCAACACAAACAAATGCACCCACACACACACAAGTCAAGAGTCTTCTTGAACTCAATCTGGGGCATCCATACAGACTCCTCCATGATGTCACTTGTACATGTATGCAAGTACAATCACCAACACAAACAAATGCACACATGGTTGTATTACATTCAGACCGAGGACCCCATTGTATTGCCATTGTTCAAATCACGTACCCTAACCTTAACAATACCCCATACAATAGAATTCTTCCGAGGACGTGGTGATTCTTTAGAAATCACAACCGAGGACCTGGAAGTCTTTTGTTCAAGTCCTCGGTCAGAATACAAAACAAATGCACGCACGCACACACACACACATGCACCATAATGGCTGTAAAGGATTTCAATTTCATCATTTGAAACACGATGATGCAGATTTTTTTTTTTTTTTTTTACAAGCAATGATACTTACAGTGCCTCAGTCTCCACGCTACTATTGCACCTTTCCCACTGTACCATTCCTAATATCTGGAAGTTCTGTACCCCTCCTCCCCCCTCCCAATTCTCTGGAGGTAAATAATTGTCATGTAATTGAAGGTAAACTCACTCTTCCCAAACTATAGGTTTCCCCCACCCCTCTTGCCCACCTCCAAGCCAAGTTAACTTTACAGTGGACCACAAGCCAGGATATAAAGATGTTTCTGATACCATCTAACAGATAAACCTGCTCTTCTCATAAAAGTGTTCTGCTCTCTTGAGTTTTGACGAATATGTGTTTAAGCGCTGTACATTACAAACTTTCAGTCAGTCAATATGCAATGGATTGCACTTATTTTAATTATTAATTTGTAGACTTAAATAATCAATCATCATGGGTGCTAATTGGACGAGTTTAGAATTGAATGAGCCATGATTTACCATCTTATATGGTGAAATCACAGCATGCGTCCCCATAGAAACCAAGAAAAAGATGAAATGGTTGGTTTTGTATTAAAGCAGCTCGGCAGTGAACCACTGCCGTACAAGCACAGAGACCATTTACTGGACATGTAGAATTTGGTCCAAATGATATATATACTGTACCTGTACAACTTTTGGAATGGACAGATGATAATTATGAAAGCAAGATTCTAGTTAAAACTAACCCTCCAGGTAGAGTTAATACCAAAACTTTGAGACTTTTCAACGTATTCAGTGCCCGGTATCAATTGATATCTGCTTTGAGTGATCGCTACTAAAACATACCTTACGATTAGCAATATGGTACAACAACTCTAACGATGAAGACGACGTCTCATCTGGGCACACAGTTCCTTGTGATAACACCAATGCCAGCAGTATTCAGTAAAGAAGCTTTAAAATTTACATCATGTATGTGTAGGTGTTAAGGAGGTGAATTTGATACTGATTTATACACATATATACAGGGATGTGCCCACGCTGGGCGGCACTGGGCGGTCCCGCCCAACACTAAAAATTACCGCCCAGCACTGTCTTAAAAATCGTGAATCCCGCCCAGCACTATTTTCATCTAAAATCCAACACTAAAGTATATTCAACATAAATTGGGCCTAGCCTACCGTATGCCAAAATCATACAGACTAATAATGCATCAGTTACGCATGCGAGAAACATTACTTACGGCTCTCAATCGGTCCCTTGTAAAATCTCTTTGAAACAAACTAATAACTTTTACCAGGTACATAATATATTTCACTAAGAAAAAATTTAAAAATGTAAATTGTTAGCAAACCTAGTACTTGCTTAAAAAGCTACACAAGTGCCAGCATTTGGCATCTGAGCACGTTCAAAAATCGACCCCTCCCCCAGGACGGCGATCAGTATACCCGGCATTCAGGAAATCCTGGGCACATCCCTGTATATATGTATATCCATTAATATTAATATGTCAGCTTATATTGCATACTATGTACAGTCTATACTTTATACATGTGCATTGAGAGAGCTCAGTCATTATCCCATTAAATTTGACATCTTTCCAAAATTTAAAATGACTTCTGAAAATATCATCATCCATTGCACACTCAGTGGTCTGTTTGAATAGTCTCCAAATCTGGCCATGCAATCAACTATTGTACAACTCTATAGTCGACAAAAGATGAAAATTAAGAGTCAACAGATGTGGGCTTACAGTACGGTTCTCATCAAGGTTGGTATTAATTGTGTGATCTACTCGTTTTAATCATTAATCACCATCCCCAGTCCATGAAGATGAATTGAATTGAGCTGTAGATTTAAACAAGATGTTTGAATATCTGAAATAGATCTATTTTAAGAAGAAGAAAAAACGCGGACAATCGGACGAACTAATTACATTTATTTGAGGGCAAAGAACCGCTGAAATATCAGCTTGGTACTGAAAAATCTATTAAAACTCTTATAACAATTAATACGTACAAGTAGGTTACTGTACAGAACAGTACAATTGTAACTATTTCATACCAATTTTCACACTTGAGGTGAGGATCAGAACTTTGGCTGTTTGCCAATTTGTCTTTAACTGTGTTAACAGCATTGAAGCTGGCTCCCATCTGGGGATGGGGGGGGGGGGGGGGGGGGTTGAGGGGGCCAAATAGTTAGTGCCCCCCTTAAATTGTTTGTGCCCTCCATCTCAGAATTCCTGGCTAAACTTACCCGGCCTCAATGTAAGGTAATGACTTGCAAAACTATGGGGACCTTACAGTAAAGACATGAAATGTTTTCTCTGTCAATTTGAAAGTGAAAACATTTGTGTCAATTCAATTGCCAAGTATCTATGGTAGTGGTACTGTAGGTAACCTCCCAACCAATACAAGAAACAAGGGACGTACTGTAGCAGATTTTTAGTTCAATATTAATATTAAATTTGCCCAGCGAAAACATTGAATATAACCACAAAATTTCGGGTAGTGCATCAAGTTTGTGCGACACTCCATATTTTCTACACTGTAGAGGCCATCTTTGTCAAAGAGATACGTGTCATTTTTAGAAAATTATCTCGACAGCATTCCCGTCTACACCAACTGTTGATATGGAAACACTGCCCTCAATGGAGAAGGTAAGCTTGACTGGTCTTTTATTAATTCTCTAAATTACAAAAAAATAAAATAAAAAAATATTTGTTATATTGTAGCTTATAATTGTCCCATTTATATGGGAGAGGAATTTAATCAATAACATGAAATTATTTGAAAATGCTGGGCAAATAGCAACTTGATTCGTTAATGATGTCATCATAACTCTAGCAGATATTTGTTGACTATATCTCTCATATAAATGGACTGGAACATTCATTCACTGAATCAGCTAATAGCCATGAATAATGGTAAAATGATTCAGTTTTAAACAAAGAGTCTCATTTAATATTTACTGCAGTAAAATAATATATTTTGTTCCCTCTTGCACCTGTCTCCTCACATTATCAGCACTCCCCCTTCTACCATATCATGAATAGAATAGAATAGAATAGTGCACAATTGGTATTGCGCCGGTATCGAACCGAAGACCGAAGACGCTCATGGCCCAGTGTCTATAACCAAACGTCTATTATCATTCCATAACCATTCTCAAGTCCCTTCGGACTATAGACACGATGAGCTGCCACAAAGGGCGCTAAATCGTATTTACCGATCAGACACACATATTCCCCCACTCCATACTTATATGCTGAGCACCAAGCAAGATGGCAGTAGGTCCCATTTTAAAGTCTTTGGTATGACTCCGCCCGAGTCGAACCCTGAGCCTTCCGGCTGATAAGCAGATGCTTTAACCACTAGGGTAACCAGTCGGTATTTAAGTGAGTGAACATTTAACCTTTTAACACTATGCCCTCTACGACCTGTAGAGCGGGAGTGTTGAGGCTGTCATGGGACAGGTAAGCTCGTCACTTGTAAATATCCAAACCTGATAAGCCTTTGGGAATACGTACAAGGTTTTCAGATAGTAACCTCTGTTGACCTGACATTTGACCTCCACAGAAAACAATAGGGATCTTCGACACACTATATGGTGGATTCTACATGACAGTATGAAGTCCATCCAGGCACAACTTCTGTAAGTTATATCCAAGATATCAGACTATCTATCGCTGTTGACCTCAAATGACCTTTTGACCACCACACAAATGATAGGGTCCTAAGTTGATTCAAATACAAAGTATCAACTTTATCCAGCCTTTCCTTAAAAAGTTACTATATTTTCAAATGTGTTGACCTTAGATGACCTTTGACGGTTTGACCTACACAGAAAAGAATAGGATTCTGTTAGTCACTATTAAAATTGGATCTACATACCGAGTATTGAAGTTATATTTAGAAGCTTAGCCTGGCATCACATAGGTAGCTACATACACAAATATATACACAGCAATCACCCACAAAGGTCATCCCTGTCCGTTACGGGCAATTAAGGAATAAACAAAACCAAGCTGGCATCCAATTAGCTGCTTCAAGTGACTATAAAGCTCAGACTTGTCACAAGCACTATCAGCAGTGACATGAGAATTTCTCAAAATAAGTTCATTAGGCAAACTTGGGTGATTTTAATCAGACTGTTGAACAATTTATAAACATGCCACATTAAAGAAATTAAGACAAAATTGATTGAATGCCTTTATCACTAGCCTAGTACCACCTGGAACATCTGCCAGTACCACCATTACTTATCATTCATGAATGCTTTAGTGAGGGGTCTATATCATGTGAAGGTCAACTACAGTATGCTGTCATCAGATATTAACATCAAGATAAAACAGCAGAAAAAATACACAACATTATGTCAACGCTTTGAGCAACATCTACAGGAAGGAAGTCTAAAAATGTTAATTACCGCCGGTAATTAACATTTTCCGGTAATTTACCGGAAAGGTAAACACAGAGAGAGAGAGAGAGAGCTAGAGGTGGAGAGAGGTGGCGACAGAGTTGGTAGAGGTAAGCCCTGCCAATACTATGATGAAATATCACTTTTCTTTGTGTCATCTGTAAACCAGCAATTTTAAGGTTTATACAAACTCTATTCTGATAAAGTGGAGTGACTGAGACATTGAAAGGACTATTCTTAGCACTGGCTTAAGTTGATTGTCTTTTTGAAGATCAAAAAAACAATTGTGCTGAAAATTTACTGCACCTTTAGGTCAATACCCCTCATAGCATTTTTTAGGCCAAACATTTATAGAATCTTCAAGTATGGTGATAGTTTGTTAATTTTGCCCCTGGCAATTACGGCAGATTGAAATGCATTTTCGGCAGGAATGGGTTTTTTTAATGTATCTTATAGTTACTAAATTCACAGGTGAACAAAACAATTTCAACCGAAGAACTCAAGTGACCTCAATTGACACTTGATCTCATGTTTCAAGTTTTTGCTGGTAATCCAAAGGTGCTTGAGGATGGAACATAGAGTTTGTGCCAACCAACCAACCACAGCCAACCATTCTCTGTGTTTTAACAGGAGAGACATTACCATGCAGGAAGTGCCAATAAACTGTGTGTGCAGTACATGCATACTGACATGTACACTGTGGCGGAGCTTCCATACAGTCAGGGGGGGGGGGGGCGGATGCCCTCCCCTGACGGACTCAAATGGACTGCTGGCGCCCTTTTCAGCTTGTTACCACTTTTTACTTATTGGCGATTATTGACTTTTTTATTTCGCTCTCAAATACCTATGGTATTGACATTTGTCACATTTTGTTGGTGTAATTTTCTGACAAAATGGCGATGACACCTATTTATTCTTCGTTTACCTGCAAATTAGCAAGGCCCGGAAAGGGTCATTTCCGGCGATCTAGGGAGTATCTTTACTCAAAAAATGTCTGTACGCTCCACGCCAACCTGTGGTGGCGCTCCGCTTAGATAGTGTCGAAAGCGCCCCTACAGACCATTCTCGCCCACCCTGACCAATACCCCTAGCTCCGCCACTGCATGTACAGTATGTCTGGCTGGCTTAGTTTCATAAATCACATGGGGTTATGAAGCCATTGAACCAATAGATGCTCAGTAGAAATATACCTAACCCATGTGATTCTTTACTATACCAAAGCGGTTCCTTTCAGATGTCTTGGTTAGACGCAACCACCCAACAAAAACTGTAGCTGTGACATCTGGAGGAAATTAACTGTATATATTTTTTTTTTAATTTTCTTTTTGATCTCTACATTACTCGTTAATTACCTCATTAAGGATGATTGATGGGAATGAGTTCATGCTGCCGACAGGAGAAGTTCATGTTGCGGACAAAACCTGACCCCCCACGCTCAATTGATTGAACACTTGGAATAGTACTTTACAGCGTTTGCACATTAACTAGTCTGATTATGTTTCGGGATCAATCTGCAGGGTTTTAAATCAAGTTGAATGCAGCTGACTCAGATGATATCCTCTGTGCTCTCTTTTCAAAAAACTGAGATGAAATAAATTCCACCAATAACCAACTGGCAATGTAATGGTTCCTGACAAATGTACATGCAGCTACTGTATGTGTCCACCAATCACAGCCAATGATTCCCTTATAAAACATATCTATAGGGGAAACGTCTAGGTTACCAGGCCTGGAGAAATCCTCCCAGCTAAAATCAAGAGCTAGAACTGCTAGAGGTACTAGGTCTTTTTGTCAGTTTGGCTAACTGCTTTCATCTGCTGAAAGATTCTATAATCTACTATTTACTTGAATCCCCCAGCTTCGATTTAGGAATTGCAGTTTTGTCTTTTGCGGCTTCTTATGTTACTCGTGTAGGAATATAACATTAAAGCTCGCATGCTCCAATTACATTAACGCATGCTCAGGATGAAGAGATACAACGCAGTTAACTTGACTATTTCATTATGTGGTGATCTTTTGATCGCCCTCCATTTTCCTTGTATATGTAGTAACAGTAGGCCTATGTTATAGTATACACTGAGTTTGGCTTTAGGTTGAATACGGGTACCGGGGTTTGATTTTTGGGACCGGTCCCATCACTCAATTCCAAGCCTCCTCTCTCCTCACTCGCCCATCAGTCCCCCAAACAACAAAATGACATAGCTGGTCTATTGTATAATCACTCTTACGCTGGAAAAACCCCAAAATGGTATGATGTATATGAGACCCTTCTTTCCTCAAAAGCAAAAAAAATTGGATTTGATTTTGAGTTTGTTTCAGCCAATGCCATTTACACCTGTTCATGCGATAAATACTTTAAAATGATAAAATGTTAACTTCTGCTATTACCCACAAATAGTTAATGATCTTTGACACTATTAACACCTATAAAAGTTTGTGTGCATTATTTAGCTATATTGATCTATTTCTCTATATTCTAAGTAGGATGTGAAATGTTTTACAAAATGTGAAACATTTATCAGCAGGTTCCTAAAGTACATTGGGCATTACTTGCCAATGACATAGAGTAAAGGGGAAGATGGATGTGGGAAGGGGAGGGGGAAGGGGGGTTGGGGTTGGGTTGGGAGTGGGAGCCGGGCAGTAATTACAGTGCAGCTAAATAAAGCAATTTTCAACTTCAAAAACAAAACTACTGTTGTCTCAAATATCATTATACTTTCTTTTCTTTTAACATTTTATCTTGTTGTCAAGAAAAAGGACCCATGATTGAATGAATGATCTCTTCAATAAGTCATATTGACTTTGATAGTTTGGTACAATATATATGGCAAATGCTGTATGATACATATGGCATAAAGCCATCAGTGAATTATGACCTCTCTTTACTGGTTTCAAACCACAAGATGTGAATTTTCCATCCTTACAGAATACAATATGTAGTCACACAGTACTGGCTTTTAAGGCATTCTGGTAATTACAGAGGAAAGCCCTGGATCGAATCGCAACGGAGGCTGGAAAAAACCTGTTTTCTCGGTTAAATAGATTTTTTGATACATTACCTTTCCAAAAATAATGTACATACATCTATACACATTAATGTATATATTTCTGTGTGTATACACAGTCACTTTGAATGAAGGTGCTTGCTTCAAGACACTGTAGTGTGGTTTAACTTCCATGGGGACGTTACATGTACATACACAAATATACCCTATATATATAGATTGAAAAAAACCTTCAACTTTTTAAGGGGTTGCTGCCAACCTTGGTGTACAGTCCTACAACTAGTATTAAACTGTATAGCATTTAAACTGTACTAGCTGTATCCTGTAAAGGTCACTCGAACTGTTAAAGTAATCAAATACTATACAGTACTGTACATCCCTGAATGAATCCGTCAAATTGGAATAGTCTGCTTAAATTTGCATCAAACTAATTGCCCTGTCTGGATCTTTATTGCTCCATTCATTCGTTTGTACGTTCGTTCGTTCCAAACAAAATAATCGATACCTTTTATAGTAAATATTACTATAAAAGGAGAAATAAGGGATTTCATTTTAATGATGCCACCATAAACTTATCTGCATAAAATAAAAAAGACTGAAAGGATGCAGGTACTTAAAAAACTAAATATTCATTTGTTTGATTAATCTTTTTTTCAAATGCGATTCAATGGATACTGAAAAGAGTATATATAAAGAAACTACACAATCATTCATCCAGGAGTGACATTAACGTTTTCATTCCCAGGGGCCATTCTTCTTTTTTTTTGTAATGAAGAAGAAGAATTGGCCCCTAGAGAATCAAGCAGCCATTTGGAAATTTGTAATCTATCTTTGACATCCTTTGACTCTTCAAGGTTTATCATGCATCAAGGCTCTACCTAGATGATTTATACAAAATTGACTTTTCATTTTTGGCTTATTGATTAAAACGGAAATTGATATTTACAAAAAAAAAAGGAGAAAAAAATAATAGTTGCTACTTAATTGATGCTATTGGCTAAGCACTGCAAAAGCCACTTTGTTGATCAAGCTATGATCATGTACATACTAGAAAGAAACAGCTCAGCACTTCGCAAATGAGATAATAAACAAAGTTTGGTTCAAGAAGAGAAATGTTCCCTGGTACCGAAATAATAACAAGTTCTGGAAAACCACATTTCCATTTCTTTTCACTTTATGAATAAAACAGAGCGATCGAAAAGTGCCCAACGGGCACTTATGCTTCCTCGCTTTGTGGAATATTAAAGCGTTGCGACTAAGTATGAATTAAGGATATGATATGGTTCTTACTCGTTTATATTTTGTATGTTCTTATTGTTGTTTATATCTCTTTTTATCTGCTTCTTTTACTTGCTTGGGTTCTTTATGTATATTTTATTATTTCTTTCTTAGTCAACATTTGTAAGCTTCTAGTAACTTGCTTTTTTCCTTCATATATGTACTGCTGCTTTAATGTTCATATTTCTGTTATAACGTTTTATTGTCCCTTTTATACTTTTTTTTTTATACTTTTCGTCACTGAGGGGGCCTCAGGGAAGATAAGCCCTGGCTAACCGGCCAACAGAGTTAACCTCTTCTATGCCAAAGTTCAAATAAATAACTTGTAAGTCTTCACCCAAAAATATCATACTAGTTGACAAAACTGAGTGTATAGTATAAACTTCACACAAATGGGCAGGTTCAAAAGCTCAGACCTCCTTCCCAGTAGTTCTTCAACAAAAATAAAGTTTTTTTTTTAAAGAACCCTATTAATTGAAGAAATAAAGGCTTCAAACATGAAAATAAAGGTTTTTAAAAGGTCCAAAATGAAGTTAATTTGTAACATACTCACCATATATGCCCATTTTTACATCATCTGTGGCCCTTATTTAAAATACCTGACTTACATTAACTGTTGTTTGTGAGTCTATTTTGTATCACTGCATATATCATGCCTGGCTGTCCACTAAAACTGTATGGCCAATGGTTAGCATGACTGAATACAATATTTGTACTCTAAAACTAAATCTTTAACATGTCTTTTTTTTTTTTTAACTTTAAAATAAAGGGTTCTAATGGTATTAAAGAGTATTTTTGAAAAATAAAGAGCGGTTTTTGAAATACAGGTTCTTTAATGGGTTTTAAAGGTTTCGCAGGGAGTTCTGAAAGCTGTCACTCCATAGTTTAAAGTTATTGATATGTGCAACCTGAGCTTTCAAAAGTGTCCGCTAAAAACTATTTGGTCTCCCGGTTATATCTCTGTCAGTCCACCACCCCCCCCCCTCCATCTGTACCTCATGGATGAATAAATAGGTGCCAGATTGTCTCAGAATTGTATGAAAGATTTTTATTGAGAAGTTTTATTTTTTGATGAGAAGAGATGTGTGAGAAATTTATGCAATAACAGCCACGACAGTTTCAACCAAATTCAAATTAAATGTTGTAATTGCAATTGCAGAGGTTTAGTAATTTTCAGTTTTGGAAAGTCACCTTGTGACCTCATTTGAAAAAAAAAAGTAAGTAAAAATATTCATGAGTATTAAAGGAAGTTAGCATGAATTTTGGCCCTACAGATTTGGGGGAAAGAAAGGTGTCTGAAAATGCATTTAAGGTGGAAATATAATTTGGGCCCACCCACCCGCCCCCAAAATGGGGCCGAAAAATGTTGGGCCTAAAGTATTTAGGCCCACATGTACCAGCTATTACCACTGCATACCAAGTTTGGCAACAATCTGATGTATGGTACCCTTACGCAGTAGTTGCAATGTAAAGACTGTTACATTTGACCCCATAACCTCATTAAATATTCATAAGGTCAGCACCAAAAATGATACAGCACAGTCTCTTACTATAAAATACATCTACACAGCCAGTACTATGAAAAATATCAATTACTTTACAGCCCTATTTAACAAACCACTAGCTTTGAAGCTTTTGTCTGTTCCTCACTACACTATGGGATACCACCAAAGCTGGAGAAAAATATGCTCTATGAAGATTGCATAAATTTATAAACATTGACTCATGAACTAATCAGTCATAAAAATTGCACAGGTTTGGAAAATTGGGAGGTAGATAAAAACAAGAAATCAATGCTTGTTGCAATTTAAGGAGCTCTACTAATAATGATGTAGATATGCATTAATGTAAAACCAAGATTCACAGTACTTATATACACACAGAGAAGTCTAGACAGGCTTTGCTGAAGGCCTAAAATTGATAATTATTTATTGATTAGATTTAATTTTTGTTAGCGATTAGCAATGTTTCACAATTAAAAAAAATTGTATGGCAGTGAATAATTGTGTATTTGATATAAATAGGTTTTTGAAAAGGTGTTTTTGACAGCCGGGATAAAACTGGCAAAAACCACACACGTCGAAAAACCTGCCAATCCTGATAGACACAGATGGACAGTGTTACTGTCTGACAGTCTCTGTCCATGGGTGTCTCATGTGTCCTTAGTCTGCTTTCATTGCAGTTAGCGTGAGCTGAAGAAGATCCTGTTAGAATCAAAACTTCAAGCCCGCTAGAAACTTTTACATATTAGTTCATAGGGGGTTCCCAGATCTTCAGAAAATGATTTCGCAAAAACTTGCTGGTTTGGGTATTTACGACGATACCTACCCTGTCTCCAGTGTACTGAAATACGCATTTATTGATAAAGTGACCTACTTTCGGGTAAATGAGGGAGGAGGATTGCGTGCGCCAGGGTCTAGGAAGTAGAAAAGGGGGCGTGGGGGAAAACCGTTACCAGAAAGTGGGTTCTACGGTAAATGAGGAAGGTGCATATCTAAGTACAGTAAAGTAAAGTAAAATTGATTGATATCAATCATAAAATGAAGATAATAAAATGGATTCCGCAGTTTAAAAATATGCAAAATATATATATACAAAAATATGATAAAAATATCATCTAGTTATATGACAGTTCAAAAGCTTTATACTCCTCGGTAAAAAAGAATGTCTAAAGCGTTCAGTACGCATACGAGGTAGGGTAACCAACCTACGTGGAGTGGTGTAATACTTATGGAGAGGATGGTCAGGATCAGTCAAAATCCCTCTTACATAATGAAGTACAATTTCTTCAATGTACTGATCATCTATAGAATAATACTTTCTGAAATGTCTGTTTAATCAAATTGAGTTGAGTCTTGAAACAGGAAGAGAGCCACACAGGAGCACAATAGACCATGAGTGAAAGCACCATGGAACGGAAGAGCCAAAGCTGTTTCTCATATTCTAGACCAAATCATCCCAACCTATAAATACAATATAGCCGCTGCTTTACTTTCGCAAGTGTTGAGCCTATATGGGAGTCCCAAGTGAGAGTATGATTAAATATGAGCCCTAAATATTTAATATCTGACACAACCTCAACCTCACTATCATTAATTATAACTGGATCATGAGTTAGACTGGGTCCGGTAAGAGCTACAGTAGGAGAGAAGTAAATCAGGGAATTTTTTAACCTCAAGGGCAAAAGATGAGACTGTCTGCTATTCCCAAAATTTATCTGAAATCGTTACCGGGCATTCCAGCTGCAACAACATTGCTAATATTATTGAACATACTTTATGATGTACAGCAACCTTGTAATCTGTTGAGTATGTAGGAATGGCTCCCAAACTGCTACTGCAAGTGGATACAAATCAGGCTACTGCACATGTAACATTTCAAATGGAATAAGTATTGTACTGACATAGTTCAGTGGGGGCACGGTGTTAAAACTGTGACCAACACTTGTATTAAAGCTAGGATGAATTAGTGCTTATACATATGTAGAATGGAGACAAGTAAGAGAGGAGTGAGGTAAACTACTCCAATTGCTCCCACACTGCTATCGAAAAAATTCAGGCATGTACAGTAAATTATAACGATTTAAGATACTTAAAGGTCTTTAAAGCTGCCCAGTTTGCATAAATTTGGGGATGGATGTGACACCGGATAAAATATTCTCTGGGGTCATTTTCGACACTTAGAAGTTATACATGTAACTGAGAAAACAGTACCTTGCACACATACATAATTTGTGATTAACTTACATACTTACCATTGCTCATTCGAAGAAGAAAGTTTTTCCCAGACACGTAAAATTGTGGCTGTCAAAACAAAAGGAAATACTTGAGATTTAAAAAGGGATTAGCTCGGATAAATATTTCATACTGAACTGTACGTCAAGGTTGAAAGTGAGGTGAACCTGTACTGTACATAATGAAAATGTAGTCACTGTAATTTATATATATACAGGCACTACTGTACTATAGATAATTTAAATGTAGGCACTGTAATTTATATACTATACAGGCACTAGTACTG
>KN882206.1:132688-145033 GCA_000934455.1 Apostichopus parvimensis
TCTCAATAAACACGTTTTCTTTTAACTTCCTGCGTGTATGCATGTACTATATCCCTCTCAATGACAATCCACACCACCTGCTCCTGACCAATTTGTAGGACCCAGCAAATTGGTAATTTACTGCATTGTTGTTCTAAAGCAAGTTAATTGAGGTCTAAGGATCAACAAGTCATCTACTGCAACCCATATTAAAGCTACGATCAGTGTTATAACTGGAATATCCTCCAACAGAAAACTCAATGTATGGAAAAACATAAACTTTTGGAATTTCATTATCTCAAATACTGTACGATGTGTTGGCAGCCTACAGTACAATAAAACTTTTTAAAGGACCATAAAGATGTTCTAGGAACAGATTCATGAGAAATTGTTGTATATATATATATGTAAGCAGAATACTGGTCGATTATCTACGATCTGCGAAAAAGTTTACAAAATGTTATTAATGCGGACTATGAAACCTTCTGATATTAAATACAGTGTTTTATCTAGAGCCTACACTATTTAGGATATATATTTCAATGCAACTTATCATGGATGGACAATGCACATGTACTATTCCTTGTTTTATTTCCCACAAAATGTTTACAGATCATGGCTTCCCCTTTAATGTTACGACCCCAGGGAATAAAACTGAAGCTGGTGGCTCATAAATACTTTATGATAATAAACATTCAAGTGAACTTGAGTTCTCACACCTGCCACATGTGTTATATCACTTATTTTGGTAGGCAGTTCTATAGGAATGTAAGCTGCCAGCTTCAAAGAAATCGCTTACCTGTTGCTTGGACCATCAATAGATGTATCCTTAGGGGGTGAGGGTGCAAATCATGAAGAAATGTACTGTAAGTGATATGGTTACAAAATTAATGGCTCTTTCTTCACAAATTTACCTTTCTTCATTCCTTTGGGAATGAAGTCAACCACCCCCCCCCCCTCTTTATAAAGAAGCAAAAACAAAAAACACTTGACAGTCAATCTCAGGATGTTTATGGCACAATCCATTTCTGGGAGAGGTAAGATTCACTATGTACAGTATACTGTAGCTCGACCGGAAGGAAGTGATAGATAGAATAGACCAACAACTCTAAACCTTCATGGCTGTGACTGTTGTTTCTAACTGTTTGACAATATTAGCACTTTCTCTAAAGATCTGTAGCAATAACAACTATACTAAGTAAACCTTTGGTATTCAAAATTTTTGTTTGTTGACCCCCATTTTTTGGGCAGGAAATTTTTAAATGATTAAGGGTCCTTTTTATATTTGGGAACTTTTGAAGTATACCAGCAATTTGTGCTCAAAATTTTTTCAGGTCACCAAGTTCTTGCATATTTTTTCCTCATTTAATGCCTGTGAAGCATGACCTTTACCAGTAGAAAAAGGGGGCACAGTTTGTATTTTGCTGCCAGTTGAGAAGTAACATTGCTTTTGTTTTAATTAATTCAACATTCAGGAAGGACATGACTAACTTTTCTTCTGTCCCCCCTCCTTCTCCCCTCCTTCTGTCTTTGTCCTTCTCCAGTTTATTCCCTACCCCCTTCCCTTAATCCTCCCTACCCCCTTCCCTACCCCCTTCCCTTAATCCCCTCTTTGTCCCTCCACTGTTTATCTCCCACCTCTCCTCTTCCCCTGTTGGTTTCTTTCTTTCTTCTCTCCATCCCTTGTTTACTAACTGCATCTATCTCTTTGTGTTCACCATGCTCATTAACCTGTCTGTATTCTGTGCATGTTTTTGTCCCTTCTGTTACTTTTACTTGTCATTTAGCCTTTGAAGAAGATGCTGCTAGGATCGAAACGTCGGGCCAACGTACTTTTACACATTAATTAATTCAATGTTAGCTACTAGATTTTTTGGCATTTGATTGTAAGTGGCTCACAGTGCAGTGAAACTATAGACCTGATTTTTCCACACACGTTGGCAACTTGTATTCTTCCGCAATTTTCGCAACCCTCCAAAAATATGTTGGCAACCCTGAAAGGTGTTCCACCACTAGAAGTTGAATACCAAGCGGATCTACACAGCCTTGCAATGTATACATACAACAAGCAGTGCGGCAGGTGCATTCCTTCTTATGATATATGAACATGTTTGTACATGGTGCAGATTCCAAAACTATTGACTGGGTTTGTACGTAAAGACTACGAGTAACACAACTTACCTGTCCCCTTACAACTTTTGCACTCTCTCTTCCAAGTACAGCATGACCTGGTAACCCTTTGACACTAATCTACCATGGTAGCCGGCAACCTCAGGTCAACCTATCTTAAATGTGTTCATCTTTATCTTCGATATCCGTTGCCAACCATCCCTCACTATCTTGTGGTTCAGCAGAGAACTGCTCCTCACCCCCCCCCACCTCCCCAGCCCCTTTTAAGTATCATTTTGTTATCTACCACTATCAGCTGGAAAAAAAACATGATTACTTAAAACAAAACTATGTACACAGTCATGACAACCTTATAGTAACATATACTGTATGACATCTGCTATGCAAAGCCTACTACGCAAAGTCTACTATGCAAATTCTACTATGTAAATTCGGCTATGCAAAGTCTGCTGTACTGTAGGTCTATTCCATACAGTTTATCTGTTGACTTTGCATCTAGGCTCAAAACCAAGAAGATTCCCATTTAATATTAAGGTCAACACATATCACTGAAATGAACACTGAGATTTGCCTCGAATGAGAGAAACAGTGCTTAAAAGTGGATTCAAACAGATTGAAATCAAAGTTCACTTAAATGTACTGAGAACACTGCCTGACACTTCGGGAGGTAGAAATGTCACTTAGGTTTACCCTTTCACTCTAGATCAGGGGTGGGCAACCTTTTTGAATGAATGGGCCAGATATAAGGGGTGAAAAATTGACTGGGCCGCACCTAACCAACGACCTGCTGTTGATTTCAAAGCTTTGATTCCGAGGACTTTCAAGCAATAGGTGTGTGTACTTAATCTGTATTCACTAAAACATATATAATGTCAATACAGTACAGTTGATAATTAATGGGGATAATAGGCCTACCTGACAGCATCATTATTGCCGATAAATTCTAAGCAGCTAGCTCTTTTTTTGTGATGATGTAAATAGATTGATTTTTTTTTCTTTTTCTTGAGACATCTCACGGGCCGCAAAAAAATCGCTGGCGGGCCGCATGTGGCCTGCTGGCCCTAGGTTGCCCACCACTGCTCTAGATACTACACAGCTAGAGTGTGAATGTTGTGAGGAGACAGGTATTAAAGCAAGTGAATTAAAGTACAGTATACATCATACATGTCTCTCTACTTTCCATTGAGTAATAATACACTGTACACACACACTACTCACAATGAAACCCTGTAGACGGTCTCGGAAGGCTTGGTCCAACGCTAATTTCTTTTCTCCTTCCCTGCGAATGAGAAATCGAATCCAAACAAAGAGATGATTCATAAAGGAGTAAAGAATGCACAAAGATACAGAGCATGATCAAGTAGACTTAATAACCTTCTGAGTAATTCTATTGATTCACATTATGAAAGGTTTTAAGAACAATTTGGTTCAAATCAACAGAAGTATGTAACTTGTATCTCTTTTCATAATCAATCATTTTATTGAAATTCACATCTAAAGCAAGGGTGACTAATATACTTAGATCTCACAGCCCGGGCAGGTTTAAAAGAAAAGGACAAAAAAAATCAATCTTGGTTGAAAAATCAATCTTTGATCACATTTCAAAGATAAGAGTTCAACGTCTTTGGTAGGCTTTGTGCACTTGAGTTTAGTTCCCTTTGTGCATAACTTTGTAAATTATCTCTTTTGCCAATTGAAAAGCACACTAATGACTAACACAGTTTAATATCACAGTAAAAAAAAATGAAAGGAAATTAAGCAAATTTAACAGACTGTAACATGTATGGAATCTGCACATAGAAAACAGATAAGCACACATATTAAACATATACCTAACAAGCCACCCATCCCCATCCCCCCTCCCCCATTCTGCCTACCCCAATCCCAGGGCCCCTGAGAAAATATGACGGGACATAAATTTTATTACAAAATCCATCCAATCATACAGTTTCAGAAAACATTTCTTCTTCAAAGCAAAAGGAATTATGGTAAAGTGTAATATATCAATATTAGTTACCGTAGAGGCGCCCCAAACCCTCGGGCTATAAACTCATAACTTGTATAATGTCATGTAGTCCTAAGTCAATCCCTACGTACTGTACCTACAGTAGGTACTGTAGATACCGTAATTTCACCTCAGGCAAAACCATTTCCAAATTGGAATGCTATATCTCGATGACAGACTATCTACATATCAATCACATCAAAATGAAAAAAAAAAAAAACTTTGACGCCAATTACGACTGGGTTAAATGTCTAAAACATATTTTAACCTCAAGATTCTTTAGAAATTATGTTTAATATATATTTAATCATGTCCTGTACATGTGAAAAAGCACTGACGTGCCACAGTTCTAACAAAATTTGTCGCTTCTAAACGTTTTGCTCATAAACGCAGAGACTTATAAATTTGATTAAATTTGTTTCTAATTGCTAAATCTACCTGGAATTTATCTGACTGCAGATGTCACAATTTCTGTGAATTTTTTTATTCCAAATAAGTAACAAATTAATCATGCATCTGTATTTCTTGATCAATAAGAGGTCATAAAACTGTGCACTTTTATCAGACATCACAAGTGCTACAAGTTCAGTTCAGTTAATATATTTCGCATATACATAGACATACAAAAACAGTGCAGTAATGGTATATATACAGGATACTAGAAAAAACATAAACTGTTTATCAAAGCTATAGTAACCCTAAAGAAAAGAAAGAAAATAACAGAACAAAGTAAGAAAGAAAAACAAAAATGTACAAAACAAAATTGACAATAATATCAATCACGGTACTTGGAAGTTAGATAACTCTTTAGTTGATACTTAAATGAAGCACATGATTTCGAATGTCTTATAAATACCAGTTGGGAGATTATGTTTAGCAGAAACTTTCCATGTTTAGAGCAGTGTCTAGTAACAGAGAATAGTACATTTGTTCTCGTGACGTTTGGGATATATATCTGACCCAAATCTTGGGTTTACAATATTTCAAAAGACACGAAGCAGTGCATTGTTAAACTCGTAATGCATTTTCATTAGCTGATGCGGTAGATTTTCTGAATTATTGGTAGAGAATTGTCACAGTCTGTATCAGTTTTACTATACCTCTCCAATTAAGGGTCAAATACAACGACCCAAGATTTTGACAAAACTCCAAACAAAATGGATCAATATTGGCTAAACTTTTAGCATGCTTAATATTCCTTCTTTTTGTTTGGGGGAGGGGAGAATAAATCTCAAAGAAGAAAAAAAGAGTTACCATTATTTGACATTCTAGCATATTCCTCTCATGCCAACCCCCCCCACCCCCCTCCCAAAGAAAACACAGAAATGTGTTGTTTTCTTGGGGAGAAAAGGTCATCGCTCCCCCCCCCCCCAAAAAAAAAAAGAATGATATATGTCTCGCTACTTCTCTGATCTGCAGGGAAACAACCATTCCGTTACATACTTGGTGCCAAAGTTATATAATATCTTACCCTCCATCTTGAGTGCTCAGGAAAGATTTTATCAAAGAAATATCTTCGGCTTGAGATTTCGCAAAGACATCCTAAAGAAGGAAATAAAAGAAAACGTATTTTTCATTATTCGACTGTAAATTTGTAATTTGATCCTTGACTATGCAATGGCCAGAGCAGTGGCCCCAACCAATCCACAGTAAAGTATCCACATGCTGTTTACATTGTCATTATTTAACATGGCTTTTAACATTTACTGCAGTAGTCCATTTTGCAGAAAGGTTTTACCAATTACCAACACCTACATACTGGACAGATACCAAATCAAATCAATATCTCTGCTATTTATCAATCGATGGCAGCCTCCCAAGTTGATTCAACGAACAAACATCAATTAATTACATAACTATGAAGTAAATTAATTTATGACTCCATCCTATTCAAAAAAGTTTTTCCGCCCAGATAAATCTTCACATTAATCACAGTGAATTCAATCAGGAGCAAATAGCAATAGCATTGCAGTGTACATTTCTTTCTTGACTAAGTAGCACTTTTTGTTAAACACTTTTCCTCCAATCATAGAGGTTTACTGATTCATGCATTATTGCTATTTTAGTAAGTAGATCTTATAAGATCAAACAAAGTAGCAAAATCTACTCAAACACTGAATTAACAGGCTAGAAAAGTACAGATTAATACTGTTGAAGCACAACACATTCAACCAGCTAAGTGTATTATAAGTTCATGTGTCATAACAAAAGATCTGAGTGTTAATACTGCCAATATTTATTCATGGTAATTTGAAACAATTCAGTCCTTTGTGCCCACATGGGGTGTTAACTCCATGTATGTGTAATATTGTATGCAATCAAGCTGGGTTGCTCTTATTCAATAAGTAAAAGCTATGAGAGTCCCTCCACCCTCCTCCTTCCCCTCCTGATGTAACTAATTAGTTTTCATGCAAAATCCCCAACTACTGTATGCAGTACATAAATTATCAAAGGTCATTTATAGAGAAACATTCATCATTCAATCTAATTGATTTCAACCTCTGCAGTCAGTAAACGCCTATTTACAGAGTATTCTGGTGGTGGCCAATGTGATACTTGTTCATTGGAGAGAAAAATATTCCACACTGATAGTATAAAACCCCTGGATCTAATATATTATCCCTACTCAAGATTTTGATCAAGAATGTAGCCTATCTTGATTGACTAAAGCATCAATCACCTTAAAGAATGTGATTACCAGATGGTAGGTGGTCTGTGATTTCATATCGTTCAGCAAAATATATACTTCAAAAGCTTTATTTTTCATAAAATTCTTGTCAATTTCATATTCTGGCAACCTGATACATTTGGAATGTTCGCTTGAAACATAGCTGTCATTGAGGTTCCCTTTAGTAAGAATTTCATCAAAATGCAGCTATTAATGTAGAAGTATTATTTTCCTTTTCTGAATAAGGGAGCTGAATATTATCAAGAACAACAGTAACATTTTCAACTGACTTCCAGTTGCTGGAAAATGTTGGGGTCTATTCACCCGATGGTCGATTCAATAATGATGACACTCTTGCTTATTGACACCATCAGCAAGCAGTTATTCATCCAACCTTGCATGTACCCTAACTATAAAACTAATTTATAGCCTACAGTAAATGTGCCTTACTATGCACCTTTTTCACATCTCTTATTAATTTTGTTTTATTGGGAGGTCTCCACAATCCCCTCACATGAGCTTCAATAACCTCAGGGCTATACCCCTTCCAAGTGCTTACATATATTTGACAAAATATACTAAAGTTTCTTTGGGTACTCTACATGGTTTTTTATACATATTACTATGTAGACTAAGTCCCTCCTGATCCTTTCTTTCTACTTAACTAAACTAAACTAAACTAAGTTAGTATAATGCATCTGAACACTTTTTGTCTGTTCTTATTCATATATACATGTGATGCATCTTGACACAAATTTGTTCCTCTCTAGCTTGATGAGTCTTTCAAAGTTTCAGCTCACAAACTGTTATCAGGTGAATTTGGGCAAGCGTGCCTTGCTTATTAACCAGACGATTTGGTAAATATCCACAACCTCAAAAATACCCCACAATTTGAAAAATTCATATCTTCGCCATACAAAGTGCTGTGTTGTCACCTGAAAATGCAGGTTAATAGGCTCCTAGTCCTACTACTAGCCATTTTTTTTTTGTGATCAAATCCAGCCTCCAGTATATCCTTCACTTTAGCCTAGTCCTACAGATTTGATGATCATTCATAATTAAAATACTTTAATTCTGTACAGATAACACACATGAACGCACTGCAAATTTCTGGGCTAAATACTGTACTAAATTACTTAGGTAGCACTTGGGCTTAGGCTAGTACTATTTGTAGGCTAGGCATAGTAACGTACAACAGAAGTCACGTTTTATTAGTAGCGGATCTGGTACACGTAGGAAAGTAATATCAATGATCACTGTACGATTACCCAAGGATGGGAAATTAACAAAAAGTGTTGATTTAACTTGTAGTAGTAGACATGAACCTGTACAATATGCTACCAAATAACTCTTGGTTACCTTGAGAGCCAGTCTGGTTGTTTCAAAAGTCATTTTTAACCTTCTCTTGTTCAGTATTTGCCGCGAACAGTTTTTACGTTGTATGGAGACATGCCAGATATGAAGTCACATATTTGCCAACAATATGTTCAATTTTCGGCTAACGTTTTACGGTAGTAGAAGGCGAATCATAGTATATTCTGTCCCCAGAAATAATCTTGGCAATTCGTCATTCAAAAGGCAACTATTTATTATATCATTCAAGCAGATGCATACATGGTTTGAGGTTACATGAAATAAATGATTCGTTGTGCGTTGCAACAAAACAAACAAAAACTAGAAGAAAAGAAGAAGAATTAACAAATCTTCCAATGGTTAAACATCATGAGATCTATTGTGATTGCTGCTATTTTATCCTCTGTATATGTTGCATGTTGTTTTCCGCCACAATAATAATTTTGAGTGCAAGGGGGAGGGAGTTGAGATGGTAAATTATGTGTCTTGGAGAGGGGTCTGGTTAAGTCTGTGACACTATTTGTGATGAGCTCCAGGTAGCGGGAAATATTTTTGTTTGTTAAAAACAACCATTGGGTAGCGGGAACACACTTAATTCCCTGGCCTTGCAAATATCATCACTGCCCTGGCCACCCTCCCCGTACGAGCCAGACACCTATTTCTTGAATTCATTAACACTTTATTGTTAACTTTCTTACACTTCCTTATTTTTCTCACTCAACCGTAGAGCCAAGGTTTTCACTCTTGGCAAAAAGGTGGAGGAGCCACCCCCCCCCCCCCAGCCACCTAACCCCGTTGCGATGGCCATGCGTGAAGCAAATATTCGTTTGTATAGACAAATGGCATTTGAACTCAGGCAATTCCAGTGATAAAGGTTCGTTGTTTCTAATTATGGCATTTTTCTTAATCATGATGGACAAAATTGTTTTCAAATTAGAATAGATATGTAATTAGGCTTCAGGCTCTACGTCCCCATAAAAAAATGACACGATGTCTTTACTGAACAATAGCAATGCTTTTCGAAAAGGGCAGCAATATTTTTATTCTATCAACAATGTCAGCCACAACCTCCCTCCCCCATAAACACCGCGTCTGATTGATTTCATCATCAATTTACAGTAAATTGTCGTTACACATGGGTAAGACCGAGTTGATTTTGTTTGGGACGAAACGTAAACTTAGTCAGTATACTGACTTCTCGATTGTTTGTGATGGTCAACCACTGATCTGTACACTAACTTAGTGTACAGATCAGTGTGGTCAACTGATTAAGGCCAAACATTCTGTTGTTTACCTCGGTCTGGAGTTAAACCAATACCTTGATGGCGAACAAATTGTTCTTGGCATTATTAGTAAAACAAATTCTCGGCTCAAATTCCTCTACAGACAAGCTAATTATTGTAATCAAACTGTGAAAAAGACCATCTGTACAGCCCTTGTTCTTTGTCTGTTCGATTATTCCATCTCATCTTGGTATAAAGGTATATCTAAGTACCACGCTCGTAGATTACAATGTGCCCAGAACAAAGTTATCAGATTCATTTTGGGTAAAGATATTTGTCATCACATTAACCATGCTGACTTCAAAACTCTTGGTATTTTGAACATATTTGAACACTAGGGCTGAACAGCTTCGTCTGAATCATGTTTTTAATGTTTTCCAGGGTACCTCTCCAGTTTATATGAGGGAGTGTTTTATTAGAGTAAATAGTGTTCATAGCCATAACACAAGAGGTAGTACTTTTAATTTTCAACTTCCCAAAATTAAAACGCACAGTGCTGGGTCTTTTTATGACAATGCAATTAAAAACTGGAACAGGCTACCTGAAAACATAAAATCCATCCTGCTGAAATACAATTTTAAAAAAAGATGCCAAAGCCTACCTTTTAAATCATATGAATGTCTAGCTTGTAAATATCTTTCTTGCTTTTTATATTTTACAGTGTTTGTATGCATGTTTAAGAAGTTTTAATAGTAAATTTCTTTCCTTTTGTATTTTAAGGTTATAAGGACCCCTTTGGAAAGAAGCTTCTAGCTTAAAGGGTTATCCTTGGCATGTTATTTTCTTTTTGATGCATTTAAGTATATTTCCATCTTGTATTTTAAATGTTTCTCTATATGTGCAATTTTTTTGTATGTAGATGAAGAATGATAATTTGCTGAATAAAATAAAATAAAATCAATACGTTCAGATTGTTTGGAAAACAGTTTGTGCTAAAACAGAATAACTCTATGAAAAATGAGGGGCCAAGCAAGAGTTCAACCTTCAGCAAGCATCTACAGCCAATTTCATATCCTTATCTCATATCCATAGGCGTAGGAGCCCAATTTGATTTGGGAGCGGGGTGGGGGGCTGTAACGACTTGCCTGAAAAATAAAACCAAACTTTTTTGCGCGCTCCGCGCGCGTTCAACATGTTCATGTGCATATCATATAGGCGTGCATTGCATGCCAATTACATACAATCATTTGCCGTATTATAACCCTTCCATATTAGTTATCGTTTTGGGGTAAGTCGTTACAATAATAATGATAATAATAATAATATAAGTTTAACCATTGAAAAACACATTGCAATTTATTTTTCTTTCAGTAGGTGCCCGAAAAATTATCAGCATTTTGCCCGAATTTTCACAAAATATTTGGCTGCGAGGCTGCAGCCCCCCCCCCCCCAAGCCCTCCCCCGCCTCCTACGCCTATGCTCATATCCTTAGATTAAATACTCCATTTCCGATACCCGACAATAGAGAAGAAAAAAAAACCTTTTCCTCGAAAAAGGAGAAAGAGAGCAAGGTGGAGAGAGAAAAAAAAACAACAAAAAAAAAAACCCGTGATTCAATACAATTGAGGAAATCCCTAACCAATGCCAACCTCTTTACCATTGTTAAACTCGACGCCGACGGAACAGTCCAAAAATAAAAAGAACCGACGAAGAATGGGACATGATACCATTCTCTTACAAATGTTTACGTCAGACTCGTCAGTGACTAGTTTTGCCAATGTTGAGCAAGTTTCAGTATGCTGAAATTATTGAGCAAAATGCTACAGTCATGAGGACATGCTACAATGTCTGTACAGAACTAAATTAGCATCAGTCGTTGAGCTTTATAAACATCTGAATCATATTAGGAACAGTCAACTATAGTATTGGTCAACTTCACGATATACGTTAGAGGCATGGCGGTTTAGGCTCAAGCAATTTTCATCTATTAAAACCAGTTAGTCAAAATGATAATCCGTTGGGTGAAAGTTGATTGCTTACCAACAACTCTCTGGAAAAAAATCTGTGCATCTTTCGGTTGAAAATTTGGTGACATTTTCCGTTAAACTTTGTAAATGCATCTGACAACAAAGCAGTGTGAATGACGTCATCATGGCAATTGAAGTTGAAATTGTCCTTTTGTTCTATATATTACTCATTTGTCCACAGAGGAATATTGACTAAGACTAGATCAACAAAACAGATTGCAGTTGTTAAATAGAACTCTTAATACAGAGAATATCGTCAGCTTCAATAAGAAGCAAGCTTTTTAAACCTATTTCAAGGATATCGGTTTAAAGGGAGGAAGTAATTTGTCAAACCAATCGTAAGCTCAGGTTTAATTTTCCTAACCCGTATAAAAAGGGGGTTAAAGCGATGACAGCCGACGGGCAAGTGATGTTGAACGTGCTTATTTTCCTCTTTGGGAAATCGTCTATACGCAGAAACTAAATTAAGTCAAGAGCGTGTTTGAAGCATGTTTCTGCAAAGTAAACGGCAATATGTTTTTAATCATTTCATTTTGACTTTTCTGGCTATATAATCAACTAGGGGTAGATGCCATCAATTCCCTAGCTGATTTTCAATTAAAATATATATGTCTGTCTTGTAAAGTCTTACTAATGGCGCGGTGTTTTCATTGCACCCGTGACATATCTATCTACCAAACATTTTACGTATGTATACTGGTTGCTATACGGCCGTGCCTAATTTGAAGTTGGTAACAACATTAATCTATGAAGATTAATTTTCCAAGCAGAATGATCCGAAGTGGATACTGCATGATAGAATGCGGGTATCGGTTTCTCGTAAGTATAATCTCTTATTATGTTAAACCTGGCGATAAATTATGATATACAGGCACAGAGTTAGCACAGAGAAAAACCTATCTATGACAATACTAAGAACTTTATCATATAAATTGGCTGATAAAGGTTGAACAATCAGCT
>KN882206.1:235229-252524 GCA_000934455.1 Apostichopus parvimensis
AAAACGTAATGAGTTGGAAAATCCAGAACAGTGAAAAAACTTCCAGCCTCCACCGGGATTCGAACCCGGGCCTCCCGCTTTATATACGGATACCCTTACCAATAGGCTATGGACGCTGATTGTATGTCCAGAGGTTCGAAACCGGTAAGGAAGGTCGTAATTCCATTGTAAGCGTTAGTCACCTGCATCGAACAATGCTAGTTCTGATTGGTTGACATATTTGCCATACTCTAGAGATCAAACATGATGCTAACTAACTCGAAATCATGTGTGATTCTTAAAGCCGGATCTCGAAAGAGATACCTTGAACATACTTCATGTTAATGAAATGGAGGTAAACGACAATATAATTGAAAACGTAATGAGTTGGAAAATCCAGAATAGTGAAAAATATTCATATATATATATGTATATATATTATGTATATATAACTAGAGACACCCTTCTTCTTGCAGCTTCAAAGTGTAGTCCTTAGTTTTAGAATCAAAATATACGATTCACATTGCACTAATTTGTTACCTGTTTACGGTTGTTGATCCATGTTAGATTTATAAAACGCTCAGATCAGTTCTTATGTTTCGATACCAATATAGCACAACATTGTTCCTTCAAACTGAAATTCATTTGAATTGCACTTCCAAGTGACTGGTATGTCACGTACACTGTGCAACTCAATGACGATGCCTAACGCTTCATAGAATATTCTGAGGGCAAAGACAATGTTTGTGTTTAGTTTACCTTTCAGTGTGTAAATGCATTTGTGTATTCAAGAAAAGACTATCTGGTTATATCAATAAATCGCAGCAAAGTTCGTCATTTTCATTGTACAACCTTCAATAGAAATCATATTTTTATCAGTAAGGTTTGCATACCAAACCTTTATTGTCGCAGAAACGAAACCGATTTACTAAACACGAGTCAAAGATTAAGTCAATAGCTCGTCCGTGCTGTGGCGTCTACTTTGAAATGATTAATATTTCTGTATCTACACATCGTTATGCCATGTTTAATGATCTTAGATTCTATGGTCTCAAAAAAGTACAGTTTTTGTGTTAATGCATGGAAACATAGGCAGATGAACTGAAGAGTAATTTTAACTTTTTTTTTGCTCTTCCTTGACAGAAAATAGCCATGATAACTTCGAATACTTACAATGACTCACGGCTTAGTGGGTGGCCGTTTACTTGATATTTATTTACAATGATACTGTCCTGTTTTTGACAATATCTATTTCTGAAACAAAACAGGCATATTTATAATTCTGCATTACTCCATTTCATTGCAAACGCTATAAAAAGCATTCCTTTAAGAATCGTTCCGTTACATCTCGATCTACGAAAGGTATATATGTTGAATACGGGGGATGCAGCACGAGGCACACTCAGACAATCACGGAGTGAGAAATTAGTAGACTTAGGATAGAAACAGGATTTGTTCAACTATAGATACATACAGCTTTACTCCTTCTCTGAGCTTAAGATCAAAGACATAAAAAATGTAATTAGTCAAGTCTCTTTAACTCCAAACTATCGGTAACTAAACTCCCATAACTAATCTTATTGGGATTTACCTACGCTTGTATTGACATTAATGATTGATTTTACTCATTATTACTTCCTTGAAGATTTCCAAGTAGGCTACGCGGAAACAACTCAGAGTCTTGGTATGTCACATGATTAACTTCTAAAAAAAAATCGCTTCCTTATATGGTCATCTGTTGGTTTTCGGGAGAATCGCCAACACGTGTAGCCTACTTAGAGACAGTCCCTGGAAACAACAACCGGAAATGAATGCTGTACATTTGCTTTGCCCGTAACAAAATTGTGATATCCAATTTTCAGAAAGATATTTAGTTTTGTAATTTTTTTTTGTAATTCTTTGTTAATACATTTTTGAAGAAGAGAAGGATCAAGACTTGATATTTATTGTACGGCTTTCATGAATGGATGTAAGTTAGTCTTATTTTCTTAAAATATTTATTTATGACTTTCTTGGAGTCTGGGAGATTGTGAGGGAATCTTTTTGTTCTTTATAGAAACAGTTGTTTGCAAATTATTAGTTGATATACACTGAATAATTGATCAGTTTGTTGTTAATGACGACTATATTTACGAACAAATCTTAAGATCTTACAATGGGCGCGTTTGTCCAGGTGGAGTGAAAAAGTGTTTAAGAATATTCATAAACGGAGATCGGGCAATCGGCTTGCATGTCGATTAACGTAGCCAGGATATCTAATTGTAAACCCTTTCTTAATTGATGCAGGGTTTTGTAGTCAAAGCCGCTCCTAGATATTTTGTGTCTATATAGAGGGCCTAAATTTGAATCGAGAATAGCAGAGGCCTAATTAAAATGCAATGGATTTGGCCCTAGATACGACGAAACCCACTCCTCATGGACAGTCTTCCAAACTAAAGAAAACATTTTGAACTTCGAAATGGTGCATTCTGAAGCATCTTTAGACTTTAATTATAGTTCTTGAAAATGGTCTAAAAGCAAGATTGTTGTAATAACTACACACTAATTGAATATTTGTGTAAGGTTCGGGTAATAGGATAGTTAACGCAAGAAGAAAACAGGTTAATTATCTAGCTGCGTCTGACTGCATGAAAGGCTTAATTGCGCAAAAACTACGTATAAATTTGTACGTTAGTGCATTGAAATAAGGCAAACAAGGAGCAGATAGTTTTATGATATTTATGCTTATTTTCTGAGCGTAGACATCATTTTAGTTTTATCTTGTTAAGTCTGTCGTTTACACTCTAGTGTGTAATTTGCTTGTTTCAATCAGTCCATCAATAGATCGAATAAACAATGATGTATAAGAGTGAAGCAAGGGAATGAACTCAATACCAAAGTATCCACAAAACTTCTTCTAAGCAAACATTTGCAGGTATGATGATACTGGTTATCATCGTCATGCAATGAAAGTCAACTCTGATGATAAATGCTGATTGAAAATCATATTTAAATTTTTACCTGTATGCTTTATTGGAAAATTTAGCCTTTATTCTGGCAAACTTTGTGAATCTCTGATATGTATACTATATCGTTATGAAATTAGTCAAAACGTTTGATTGCAATGGGAGTCGAACCATTTGCCAAATGACTACCAGCTCCATGTTCTATCAAACTGTATCAAAAAGACTTGACAAGCTACAAAAAAAAGCAATTTGCATATTAAGTAATGATGTAGTTCTTCGTTACAATATTTCTATAAATATACTTAATATGCAAAGTCTTTCAAATGGCATTTCTTGCCAATTCAAAGAACACTGACAAAGATAACACTTATTTTTTTGTGATATTATTGTCTATATTTCGTTCCCCTGCATGGAATACCCAAGTCCTCTACTTCATCTTATTTGCAAGTTCCTTTTTCCTTGTTGTTCTCTACATAGTTATGTTTCTAGTGTTCAGTGAATCTTTGTCCATAAGCCCCATTGTTTGATTGTATAAGTTCTTCTAAAGAGGAGCACACTGTTCCATTTGTGATCTATGACAGGCTTTACAACAAGCTAGTTAGGTAGGAGAGCCACCAAAGTCAAGTTGGGCATTTGTATATATAAGTTAGTTTCATTTCTTATATTTATTTTATTATGCTTTGTTATTTAGCGTACTTATTGCAGGAAATGGTTGATCTCTTGTCTCTTCGTTTATAGTTTTGGAATTACTGAGTCCAAAAACGTTAGTAATGTATGTTGAACATACACCAAGACAATCGAAGCTGCCATACATCTGCAGTAGTGACAAACCAGAATATGATAGATATTAATTTCCAAACAGTATTTAGGTTACCATTGTGGTAACACCTTGCAACCGAGGAACTGGTTGATGTCTGTGTTAGACAACGCATTTAGACGATTCTGTTAGACGCCGGTAGCCCACACAACGGTACGCCGGTACCCCACACAACGAGCGGGCGAGGGAACGAGCGGGGAGAGAAATATCTCGGTAGGCCTGCTACTGAGAAATGGATTCTTGCTGTAATCTCGAGTAGGCTTGATTATGGCAATTCTCGTCTATTTTGGTGTAGCTACATCCCAACTATCGAGATTACAAACGATCCAAAACACGGCTGCTCCAAATCGTCCACAGGGCCAACGCCCCCCCCCCACCCCCCATAACTTATATACTGAAAGAACTACACTGGTTACCAATAAGACTTCGTATTGACTACAAAATCCTCCCAGTACGTTTGCATTATCAATTTCAACTTCAGGTTCCAATTTCACCAAACAGGATTGTTCGGTGACCGTAGCTTTCAGAAGGCTGCACCACGTATATGGAACTCCCTCCCGTTTGAACTTAGGTCTTTGGATTCCATTATTCAATTCAGGCACTGTCTTAAAACTTTCCTTTCCTCTCAATTCTATTAGTTTTTGCACCTTCAGCACCCGTAAAGCGCATTTGAACATCTTTTGTTGGAGTCTGCGCTATATAAGACTAATAACTATCATTTTATTTTTGTTATTACTATAGATGAACGTCATTTTCATTTTCAGTTTGTAAAATTTCGTTTTGTTATACTCAGAAAAACGGAAACATAAGTTATTGATAGGAAGTCAAGATAACTAAGGGTCAAATAATGTTAATATGATAAGAATGTTTCAACATAATACCCACTACTAGTATTTATGTTTCAACATAAGTTTCCACAACAAGTATTTCCTGTATTTGTTATTGTGACATCTACATGAATTCATACTATGAAAGTTGGAAGTCCTTTAAGAAACACTGCGTCAGTTTGCAGATTAGAAATGAAAGGAGGCAAACTAATTTATTATCATTAGCTGCTATAGTTGTAAGTAGTAATGTTACTCAGTATATCAAATTAAAAGAAAGTCTAGAATTAATGAAGAAATGATGTCTTCACAGGGTATTATAATAACGACTGTTTGTCGTTATTTTGCTTGCTATCAATATTCAGTTCTGGCGATATATTATCGAACAATCAACAAAAGTGAGTCAACAATTTCAGGACTTTCTTTATTCATTTTAGTCAAATTTGCCATTCTTCATTCCTAAAAGGAATTTTCAATTTTAAACGTGCGCAACATATTCCATCAAGGGTTCAAGAGAAATGCATTACTTTTATCAGGTCCAAATTATTGTTTGTCTTCAAACATAGAGGTTCACTGGTGGAATTGTTATGGAAGATGTTATCAGTAGTATATTTTGGGAGTGTTTGATTAACTCCGCTTGAAATTCAAAACAAGTGTAAAGACTCGAGACACACGTTACGATGTAGACAGTACCTCTAAACATGAATCTTCATCGAATGGCAACCTGCCCCCACGCATTTTTTCTGGACATTCTTCTTAATAAACTGGGTTAGGAAAAACTCACGATAAACTTGGTCAGGAATAATTCATGGGGGGGGGGGGGATGGGGCTCATAAACATATACCACGTCTATTCGATACAATAACGTCTTGAACAATGTTTCAAAAGTTGCAAAATGTGGTACCATTTTTGCATCAAAGAACCCTTTGACCCCCCTTCCCCCTTCCGCCCACTAACGAATTATCATAATACACCAATCACCTTCCCCACTCTACAAGAAAACGTGGTTGCACCCCTGACCTAGTTCTACATGTATAATGAAGACTATATAAAGAAATATGAATCCAATCTCTCATTCTATGGATACGTTATTTATTGTGTTGGGATGGGAAATGTCGGGTTGATATACAAAATAAGTCAACAGAAGTCTGGTATTATGGAATGTTGAATGGGGTAACATTAACCAGAACATAAATGAGCTGTCTTAAGTGTTTTACTGTGAGCATGCTGATAAATCTCTATTCTCCGTTAGGTTCTTTCAGAAGGTTCTGGAAATTTTTACCTCAGTCAATTTTGTTTGCTTTAAAAATACTTAATTGTGAGTCTGTGTGTTTTCATTAGCTTTCGCTTTAATTACATTGTATAAACAAGAAGTAAAAATCAGTTGAAGGACTACGTAGTGACAGGTGAGAAGAAATAGAAACGTGTCAAAAGTATTTATTTACATGCACCCATAACGAACATTATATTAATGGACGATAATTTGATATATGAAGATATCATCCAGAATATGATGGTTTTACAGTACAAATATTTACAGGAAGTTCAAGGGAATTTAAGACTATAGGTGCATTATTTATATAAAAAACTGTATTCACATTTACAATTTGTATCTGTCTAAAAGTATAAAATGCAAATTGACTATTGCTAAAGTAGAAAAATGTTTACAATCATAAACCTAAATTAAATGAAATCATGTCAGTTAATGAAAAAAATACAAAAAATACCTTGCAAGGTTATAAGCTTATTTAAAAGCAAATCAACTTTCAACACAGAGGCTACACGGAGACTTGAAACTGCAATTTTGGGAAGTTTCCATTTTCCACACTAGTCGTGAAATTAGGACTAGGAAATGATAGAGATATTTACCAAAAATGTCCTACAACTGTCCTGAGTTAGATAACGTTTGAAATATTACAAATGAAAATAAAACTCATGGTTGATATCTATCACTTCATATTACACGGATAGGGGTAGTACAAATATTCAAGTGATTGGGATGATTTTGGGTCAACAAAAGTCTTTTATCAACATCAGGAAAGTTGTTCATCAAGGATTTACTAATAGGAATAATTACTTACTTGTTACCAATATTCAAAGTCTCGATTTGGGTATTGAAAACATACAAAAATAAAACGATACAGACTATATGGTATATGATTTGAATGAAAAATCCAAAGTGATAACAATAAAAACACAGCTAACTTTATGAACTTAAGCGTATACGATTAACTGCATTTAAATAACCTTCAAATAAACCTAACCTTACTATAAACCCGCCTCAACAATATCCTATCCGATACGGTGATGTTCCAAGTCACTAATTATATACTCGATGATGGTAGGAGGAATAATAATACAACCGTAGATTATTTTGGTCATGCTTTATATCTCACAAGTCTACCATGTATTTAAAAAAGGAAGGACGTAATGGTTGCTAACGTGATGACAGCAAGGTGTACTCGCAAATGACTGCTATTTGATCCACCTGTTGGTAAAATTCAACAAATGATTAGATGTTATTCCTCAAAGAAATTTACTAGTTATTAGCAAGCTTTTTATATTTACACAATGTCATTTATTAATCAACAGACAGTAAAACTATCATAATGAATGAACTTAGAAGTATATCAACAAAACTATAGTTGGTGCAATTGGCATTACAATAACTGAAAATCTGTACAATTGAAAAATATAATATTTCTTCATGGGCTTCTGTGTGTGAGCTTTGTTTCCGGTAAAGAATAATACTCATTGGCATTGGAAATAATTCCCATTCATAAATAAAACAACATATTGATGCTAATGTGCCGTGATGACTTTCAAATAACGTGATGTTCATATGTTTGTATTAAATACGATATCATAAAATACATTTCTTGACAAGCTTCCGGTTGGATGGGATCTTGGCATTTGCTTACCTTCTTTCGTGGTAGGATGAACCTTATCTGTATTACTCCCTATAGTATTCCTGTGTACATTCTTGTCATTTAATGTCGGCCTAGGCGTGTTCGTAGTAGTACTACCTGTAGTAGTACTATATATCTTCATCTTCGTCGTTGTCGTCTTTGGAGTGGTTGCTACAGTTGTGGTTGAAACAATGTCTCTGACACATTTCGGAATTGGTCCAGACCAATTATAGGTGTTAGTTGCGTCATCCAAAATACACTCAACAAGTGCATTATTATTCAAATGGAAACCTTCCTCACAGTTATACTCAGCTAACTTGGCAGTTTGTTTAACTGTGCCGTTTTTAGGCGGAGGCAACTTGGTGCAAAGTGTTTCTAATGTGAAAAAAAAGGAAAAACTGTTGGCAAATATTTATAATGTTGGGTGCATGGGTGGAAACGATACCGGTGCTGTGGCCGATTGGATAATGGTGGTGGCAATTGAAGCAATGAGGCTTAGCAATCGGGAAGTTCGGGGTTCGATTCCCGGCCGGGTCATATATTAAGGTGGGCTTTTCATCCAAGAGAAATCTACGGCTTTCCCATCTGACATGACTTTCTAACGTGAAAATATTCAAATTTGAGTTAAAATGTTGAAATGGGAGCCACCCGACGTGCAAGTTGTAAACCATAATCTCTTTTGGGTTTCTCCCACATTTTGTGGTCGATTAAGCGTCGTAAAAATAACTGCTGCTGTGCTTATTGATTATTAAACGCATCGTCTATCATATATCAACAAATAACATCACTTCGTTTGATATTCGATCCCCCATACCTTATTGTGATGATGCAGCATTACAAATGACTATGGAGTAACAACCTACAACAACAGACAACTTAAAGTCAAAGTTTACCTGCTTCAAAGTCTATTTCGTAAGTAAATGAGTTATTATTCACATCAACCAAAATCACTTTGTAGGTGGCGTTATTTTCTTCGGAAACTCGGCGTATAATAAGTGATCCATTATTCAATACGTTGTACTTGTCGTCTGTGAAACCAGGCCCAGAGACGGTCGAACCTTCTCGTTGAATCAGGGGATCATTGTCAGAATCTTCAACAATCCAAGAAACTCTTTTAAAGTCAGTATTGAAATGACAAATGATAATGCTCGGTTCTCCAAGGAGGCCTTTCTGAGGAGATGGACATTCTGATGGCCCGACTGAAATATACAGTAAGGTTAAAATAATAGCTACCTCTATTTGAAAATGAAAATGTGGAGTTGTTATTAAACTAAAGAAAAAACTAATAAAAGAGAAAGATGAAATAAAGGTACTGATAATCTATTATAAAAGCGTGACAATAAAGTCAATTAAAGTAGGAAAATCCAACAATTATAATCAGAAAATAAAACTGAATTAAAATGGAAGGATAATAAGTTATGTGTTGATCCTTACACATATCAAACGACACTTATGCTCCATTATGTCAGTCTGGACCTTGTCAATAGATATAGATATATATATAGATTCTATTTAGTTTTGTGGTAAAACATTCACTGAGCTACGCTGGCTTTAATCTGTAGCTTTCAGTGGACAGTACCAAAATGTAAAGTATTGATTTTAGTGACTCACCAGTAACAGAAAAATCTACGAAAATTGTCTTTTCGTGAAATTCATTGTCGAGTAAAATCACTTTATATGTCTGTTCATGCTTTTGCCGAACAGTTTTAATAACTAGTGATCCGTTTAGCAACATATCATGTTCTTGACTGTCATATCCTCGCCCGAATTTCATGCCACTTTCAGATCTAATCAGTGGTTCAATGTCGTCGTCCTCTTCAAACCAATACACCCCTTCATTTTCTGGGTTGAAGCAACAACTTATCACACCCTTTGTATTCAAGCGTCCAGACACTCTAGAAGGACAATTCTCTGAGAAAAACAAATCAAGTATTATGAAAAGAACTAGCTAAGAAGCATTTAGTCTCGTTAAGTTAAGGCACAAAACTGCAGAAGTACAACAATTGGGTTATATATATGTATCTTTGATTTTGTTCTGTGCTGTAGTTCGGTCGCTCAAAACTATGAGATTTCCCCGTTATTGGGATCAAATTCAACCAGAAAGAAACAGATTTACCATTGCAAATGTCAAAAATCAAAAATCAAGCTAGGAAATACATCATCACCTTCATGAATGTGTTGATTTTAACTATTTTAATTCCAATAAATAATTGTGAAATTAATCGTGGAAAAGTCAGGGCATACAACAATGACGTTTCCTTGTTACTCTTATAAATTTATTTGGTTTCGGTGAGACTTCTAAATGGCGCTCGCAAAATTTGGTGGAAATTTGACTTACACAAACAGAATACAGTTACGGTGTCTACGAGTGCACTACGCAAAGCTGGGGAAATACACGCGTAGTTACCGTACAAAACGTTCCATTTCAGATTTACAAGTTACACCAACTTGAATGTTATTGCTTTATTTTTATACTTGAAAAACTTGTTTATTTCGTGAAATTGTATCGCTATTACACGAGGTTTGATACCGCAATGTCCAACTCTCTCAACTTTGAAATATGTCATCTAACAAAATCATAGAAATGTTTTTAATATAAATTCTTCTTAAGCCTTTTTATTTTGCTTCATTGATTTAATGTTATACAAAATATGAGAGCGCCAAAATCAAATCTTCTCCAACCTTAAATGATGTCATCTTAATATCACATAGATATATTTTTCTAAATATCACGCAGTTCTAGTTTTGTCCGTTCGTGTATGCAGTAATCAGTTGGGCTTGCCTACTCACCAGTAACAGAGAAGTCCACCGTGAATGTTTCATCTCTAAATTCCGAGTCGAGTAGGATTACTTTATATTGCTGGTCATTAGTGAATTGAGTGTTCTTTATAACGAGTGATCCATTTTGATATACGTCATATTCGTGACTTTCGTAACCTCTACCAGACTTATAATCATTCTCTAATCTAATCAATGGTTCTTCACCATCAGATTCATCAAACCAATACACGGCTTCAAAGTTTGCATCAAAGTCACAAGTTAGCACGACACTCTCTCCGCAAGAGCCGCTAACCTGAGGTGAGCAAAGGTTTCCTGCGAGTGTAAAAGTAAAAATGAAAACAATACTTATTTTTTAGTAAGAAGAACACTTTAATAGAATTGTGATATGAGGTTTTCTTGTTCGAAATGCATAATACACGCGATTTAAACAGTCACCGAGTAAAGACAAGTGTTTTCTATATTGTAATATTTCCCGCTGAAGAGCACTCGTACTGACAATTTGAGCAGTATGAAAATCTTCATATTGGTTCCACAGATATACAGGTTATGAATATTGTTCCTATTGACAGTACGATTGCTTACGACTAATATGGGATGGGGTGGGGAGGGGGGGGTGGGGAACAGAGAGGAAATAGAAATGGCCTAACCAGTATTATCAGCTGTTATAAATACTTAAAAGTATGTGTTAGTATCAATATGACGAGATAAACGTGGATTAAATAGTGACAGTGTTAAATTTAAAGATGCCAGTATACTCGTCATTTTGGTAGTATTAGCGGTTTAGCACTGATTGGCGTATTCTCTTAATGGGGCGATTTCAATAGAAAACATACCATTCGCTGAACCAAGGAAACGTAATAGAGTAACCAGAAAATATATGTTGATTTCTCTTTTCCAACCAGATAATTCCATTTTTCTTGAATCGTTTCAAACTGGTACTAAATGAATGATATACGTTTTTTCAACAATTTACAACGCCAAGTTTAAACTGGATTGATGCTTGGCAAAATGAACATTTTGTGTATCTGGTGACAAGAGTCTGTATTATTCTGTATCCGTTATCCATGTATTAGATACATGATGATCAAAACGAGTAGACTTTTGGAAAAGATAGTTTTAAACTTTTTTCATCAATTCTGCCAATATCCACGTTATCTGTCAATTCGTTAATCCATGTAAGATTTATAAATCTCTAGTACCAGTTCTTATGTTTCGGTACCAATATAGCACAATATAGTTCCTTGAAATAAATTTGAATCACACTTCCAAGTTGAATGGTATGCCACGTAAACTGTGCCACTCAGTGGCGATGACTAACGTTTTCATATATTTTGGGGGGCAAAGACAGCGTTTGTTTAGTGATGCTTCAGTGATAAAATACAAGTATGTATTCAAAAAAAATGCCAATCAATTGAAGCAAAGGTCGTGATTGTATTTACATTGTAAGCTCAAAATACAATGGAACTCAAAGTGGTTAAGATTTTAAGAATTTGTTTACCGGGATAGCTATTCTATTAGTAAGGTTTTGCAGAAACGAAACTAGTCCACATAGTCCAGTGATTACGTCAATAGCTCGTTCGTGATTTAGTGGCGTCTATTTTTGCGTCTGTTTTGATATTAGTAACAGGCTTACAGTATCTACACTACGTTATGTCATGTTTAAGTATCTTTGATCTTATGGTATTAAAGTAGACCAGGCTTCGTTTTAATGCAGGTGAGACATACGAACTGAAGAGTAACTGTACATTTTACTTGTTTGCTCTTCCTTGACAGAAAATAACCCTGATAACTTCGAATAGGCCTACTTACAATGACTCAAGGCTCAGTTAGTGACCATTCACTTGATAAATATTTACAATGATAGTTAACACAGTTAACACTGGTTTCTAACAGTGCTAACAGTGTTTGGGTTCTGTAATAAGTTAAGATCCCTGTCTACTAACATTCAGACCCATGTCCAGTGCTCATTTAACTTTTAGTTTAACTTTTTGGAGTACAGTGCACCCTTCACCATTGTGATTTGACCCTGTATCTTTGAATATGCATGCTACCGTACCTCAAAGATAACGGTGTAAGTGTCTGTTTATCTCTATGTATTCAACTGGTAAGTATATATACACTGTACCTTGGAGCCATACTGTACTGTATAGTGCACAGTTTATCTTATCAGATCTTGAAGTAAATATCTTTTTATTTAAAGAATGACAATCTTGGGCAGAGATTTAGCTTATAAATGGTAGAAATGAAAGATGAGTGCTGGTAATGTTTTCTCTAGGTAGCTTATCTGGTTTTCAAGATATTCACCTTTAAAATATGTTGCATATGAAATGCTCCTTTGAATTGATTTTGTCGCAGCCGGCTCCTCAGTGTACAGACAAGTAGGTCTAAGTGTTAAATTTTAATCCATTGTTTTATAAATGATAAAATCGAAACCGTAACACATTCTTTTAACTTCATAATAAATAACAAGAGAACTATTGGTTGACATTCAATACAATCTGCCCGTGACAATATTTTTATAAAGTATATTGTCAACGCTTCCTGGTAGGCTGTAATATTTTAGTCCTCCCCCCCCCCCCCACCCCTCTTCATTGAGATTTGTGACATTGCATCTGAGTAACTTATTAATGGCCTGTGTGTTGTACAGACTAGACTAAATATAGTCCAGTCATTTTAATTAAAGGAATAAAAAAAGGTAGGAATCAAAGACAATTTATATTATTCAGTAATATCAAAACTAACTAATATTCAATATTTAAGTTAACAGTTTTCTGTTGGACTGAATACGCTCGCTTTGAAAATTGGCTCCTCTGGCCTAACCACAATGCACAGTAAGCCGCCATTGATTATGCAATACGCCTAAAATTCCATCTTGATGACGTCAGGGAGGAACAACTTTCGTAACAATCTTTTACCGTGTGGTATACTCCCCGTGGAAAATATTCAGATGTGGTTGCTAGGGCTAGAACGTTAGAAGGGCTTGCAGTTTCCTACAAGCACATCGCAGTTTAAAATATTAACGAGGAATCTGTAGGTCAATTACAAAAAAAATCAAGAGTTTCCTTTTCTTAAAATTTTCGTTAAAAAAGGTATAGGTTACGCTAAACGCGCACACTGAAGCTGGGACTAGTGTACGTTTAAGTAACAGTAACAATGTAGGCTGACTGTAACGTTAAGCATACAGCATGTCTTGTCAGACTTATGCTTACTTCATATCCAATTCAAATGGAATGTTCCTTGCATGGCCACGGATGTCGTTCCTCGTCATTAAGGTAGCTCCTCGCACCGCTCTATTTTGGCAAACGGTTTCAAAGTCTGTTAACTACTGTCGAACAGCCTTCTGGGGTTGACAGAAGCTTCGCAAAAAATATCCACTTCGTGGCAACAAACACACTCCACCTCCGTATGAGGTATCCGTATATCATCTTCTTCAATATTTACTCTTATGTTTTTCTTTGCCTATGCTGTGAATTTCGGATCAAAATCATAAGGGTGCGGCCCTGCCATTGAACCTTCTTTGATTTATTTCGGTTTTGTTGAGAAATTCTAATGAAATTGTTGTTTACTGACTGTGCATTAGTACATCATTTGTACGGAGAAAGTGCTACTGCTCGATTGAGTTGTTCCTCTCTGACGTCATCAATGAATGGCGGCTTACTGTGCATTGTGGCTAGGCCTTAAGAGCCACTAAAAAAAAAACGAGGTGACGATAGTGCGAGGTGACAATAGTGCGAGGTGACGAGAGTGCGAGTTGACGAGAGTGCGAGGTGACGAGAGTGCGAGGTGACGAGAGTGCGAGGTCACGATAGCGCGGTGTGGCGAGAGCGCGGGTGAGGAGAATGCGAGGTGAGGAGAACGCGAGGTGAGGAGAATGCGGGGTGACGAGAGTGCGGGGTGACGAGAGTGCGGGGTGACGAGAGTGCGAGATGACGAGAGTGCGGGGTGACGAGAGTGCGGGGTGACGAGAGCGCGAGGTGACGAGAGCGCGGGGTGACGAGAGCGCTTGTGAGGTGAATGCGAGGTGAGGAGAACGCGGGGTGAGGATAATGCGGGGTGACGAGAGTGCGGTTTGACGAGAGCGCGGGTGAGGAGAGTGCAAGGTGAGGAGAACGCGGGGTGAGGAGAATGCGGGGTGACGAGAGAGCGGGGTGACGAGAGTGCGATGTGACGAGAGTGCGGTTTGACGAGAGTGCGGGTGAGGAGAATGCGAGGTGAGGAGAACGCGGGGTAACGAGAGTGCGAGGTGACGAGAGTGCGGGGTGACGAGAGCGCGGGGTGACGAGAGTGCGGGGTGACGAGAGTGCGGGATGACGAAAGTGCTAGGTGACGAGAGTGCGGGGTGACGAGAGTGCGAGTTGACGAATTGTATCTCCCCAGTTTGGAGAAAATGTGGTCACCAAAAGAAAATTGCCCTCGTCAATGACATTTGTATTAGAAACACAACCATACCACAGTTTTATTATTTTTTTGGCATTCTCCTCCTCCTCATCTCCCCCACCATTCCTACACCCTCCTCCACCCTCCCCAACACTCCCAACCTCCCCACCCCGCTCGATGCCATGGTAACTGTAGTTTTTGTAGTACAAGTTCTATATGCATATATCGATAATTTGGTCATAGAATTACTGTATGTTGCTTGTGTTTGTCTATTTTTACTTCATGGTATTCTTATCTTTGTCTTCCTGACAGTTAACCAGGTTAACTAGTATCGTGCACTTTACGACTATGAAGCAAGAACGGAAGAAGACATTGGCTTCAGAAAAGAAGAGATGCTGGATATTTAGAACAACGCGTAGGTTGTTTTCTAAGTTTTTGTCTAATTTTACATTAGCTACCCTCTTGATCATAATTACTAGATTCCTTTAAATTTCTCTTCACATTATAACTCTGAGATATGCAACTCTTATTCTTTGTGTAAAACTTAACAGTTCATGGATAATAGTAAGTGTTGACTCCAGGAAATACTTTATCCGGTATCACAATGCAAAATGCTATACAAGATGGTTAAAATTGCTGTACAATTGTAAAGATATTGCAGTTTTCTAAACAAGAACTCTATAAATATAGTATTCAATGGGGGACATAATTCATAGCCTAGAAAAGTGATATGCAAATTTGACCACTAAATTATTCCCTAAAACTCTAACATTCTTTTGAAGAAATATTACGATTTTACAACTATGCCGATGTAGATCTGTTCCACCTCTAACTTCTAACCCTACACACATTCAGCATAGTACTTTCAAATGTAACCTTCCAAATATAAACTCACCCCCTCCATCTTCCCTTATCTTTTTGATACAGTTTGGTAGAGCACAGAGCCGGTAGTTCTGGGGTAAATGGTTCGAATCTCATTGCAATTACACGTTTTGACTCATTTCATAAAGATATATGCCTACATATCAGAGATTCAAAAGTTTGCCAAAGAAAAGGGTAAGTTTTCCAATAAATAAATAAAAGGTAAACATTTAGATAAGATTATCAGCATTTAACATTTTAGTTGTCTTTTATTGCATGACAATGATAAACAGTATCACAAATTGTATGTACACGTTTTCCAATGTACTGACTTATACCTGCCAATATTTGCTTTGGTATTGAGTTCGTTCCCTCTCTTCACTTCCAAAGTCTTGCTGAAAAACTTCAACATTTGGAACAATGATTGAGACGGGGAACATTGTTGTTTATTTGATCTATTGATTGACTGATTGAAACAAGCAAATCACAAACTAGAGTGTAAATGACAGACTAAGCAAGATAAAACCAAAATGATGATGCCATTCTGCTTCAGTCTGCTCAGAAAATAAGCATAGTAATAGCACAGCCTAAATATAGCAAACCTATTTGCTCCTGGTTTACTTAATTTCAATGCACCAACTTTCACAATTGTAAGTAATTGTTTACGCACTTCAGCTTTTTATGCAGCCATACGCACTTACATACTTAGCCTGTGTACGGTAAACGTTCTTTACGTTGAATGCCCAATTACCCGAACCTTATTCAAACATTCAAGAACTATTTTATAGTCTAAAGATGCTTCAGAATGCAACATTTGAAGTCCAAAATGTGTTTTTTTTTATTATTATGGAGGGTGTGGGTTTCGTCGAATAGAGGGCCAAATCAAATTGCAATTTTTAAACCCCGAATGGGCCACTCCTATTCTCGATTCAAAGTTTGGTCCTATACATAAAAGTACAAAAATAAATAAAGGTGCGGTTTGGACATCAAAAAACCTGCATAAAAAAAGGGTTTTCAATTAGATATCCTGGCTTCTTTAATTGACAAGCCAGCCAATTTCCAGCGCTCCGTTATGTTAACGGTAATGGCTCAAATGGTTCAGTAGCATCCATCTTAGTAGGAATATTCTTAAACACTTTTTCCCGCCAAATTGTCAAGCGCGCCATTGTAAATGCAAAGTCTTTCGACTTGCATTTCTAGACAATTCAAAGAACACTGACAAAGATTGCACTTAATATGTTCCAATATAATGTCTATAGTTGTGTTCAGCTGTATGAAATACCTCCGCTACTATTTATTTTTATTTGCATTTTCCTTTCCCTACATTGTAATCTTCCTAGTGTTCAGTGACTCTGTGTCCATAAGCCCCATTGTTTGATTGTTTAAGTTCTGCTAAAGAGGAGCACACTGTTTCATTTGTGATCTCTGGTAGGCTTTACAACAAGCTAGTTAGGTAGGAGATCCACCAAAGTCAAGTCGGGCCTTTGTATATATTATTACTTCATTTCTCATATACTTGTTTTATTTCGCTTTGTTATTTAGCTTACTCAATGCAGGAAATGGTCGACCCCTTGTCCCTTCGTTGATAGTTGTATTGTAATTTGTGAGTTTTAAGAACATTAGTTATGTATGCTGAACATTTACCTATACACTCCAAGCTGCCATACATCTGAAGTAGTGACAAACCAGAATATGCTACATATTAATAGTATTAATTTCCAAACAGTAGTTTGGTTACCGATGTAATATACACCTTGCAATTGAGGAACTGGTTGATGTATGTGCTAGACGACGCAGGTAGA
>KN882206.1:265680-290947 GCA_000934455.1 Apostichopus parvimensis
TGTGACAGGTGTACGAGAAAATCCAAGAAACCTTTGTATTTGACAATGAATGGATCCTGAAGGTAGCATGGTTTATTAAGGGCGATATTTGGTGTTCTTAGTCTAACAATGTCATAACAAAGAACTAGCGTGAGCTCTAGTCTAACTTAGTTAGGCCTACAGTATACTGCAGCTGAGGCCAGTGGTAAGCCTACATGCTAGTTAATAGTTAGCCAAGGATATAGGCCCAGGCCTAGTCGGTTAGTTGAGACTTAAGTAGGTTGCTGTGGGGATCGTGTCATTCCGCCTTCGGTATTTTCCCCAATAGAAAATGTGATCTTTCCGCCATAGAAAATGTGCTCTTTCCGCCATAGAAAATGTGCCATGGGGGTAGGCCTAAAGCACTTTATGTCCTATGGCGGAAAGAGCACATTATTGTGGGTTCATTGCACATGCACTGTATATTGCTTCGCTTCACTCTACAGAGGCCCGAAAAGTCCACAAAATCGGTCATTTAAATATCAAATCGGACTTTTTAATAGACAGTCAGCCAAATTTATTTCAACAAACTATTATAATATTTGAAGACAGTGTATCAACTCATACAAACTTACAATTAAAACTATTCAATCAACATGTACATTAAACTTAAGTATTAATTCCCCAATCTTGTCTTAACTACATTTCAGTCTATCCAGCGAACCGTCACATTTGAAGACGGTAAACCCATCCTTCCTTCAATGACATACCAGCAAACTATTTGCTTCTCTCAATCCCCTTAAATTTTCATGGCTTTATTAATGTTCACATTGCTACTTTTGTTTACCGTTCTAATAATCAATTTGTTTCAAAGTTTGATCAATTCATCAATTTGTTTCAAAGAAAGTTTCACCGATACAGTCCATTCCTAAAATGTACCACTCCGTCATAGATTTCGAGCCTTTCCACCATGGCGGAAAGGATCGAAACCTATGGCGGAAAGGTATGGCGGTATGTACCTATGGCGGAATGGCACTAGATCCGGTTGCTATAGGCTACAGTAAGGGTCACGTTAGAGTAGGCCGTACAGATCTGTAATCTTGAGTGTTAATGCTAGTATTGGCTAAAGTGCTAGTCCTGTATGGTACATGGTGTTGTTGTGTTTGATACAACTATTACTAGAAGCACGGTGGTCTCATAATTGACACACGATGTCTATCAAGGAAATATCCAAATCACTCAACTGTATGCCTTTTTTAATATGTGTAGTTCCTCAGAAATCCAATGATTTCAGAGTATTTATTGTTATTAGCCTACCCAATGTACAATTGCGTAGAATTTGACCATAAAATATCTGCTGTGTCAAGTTCTTTTATATCTCTCGAAAATTGACATATTCGTTGAAAGCGTTCTGTATTTTGTGTTTACAAGTATACATCATTTGACTCTGGATGCTGGTTGCTATGCTCTAAGTCTCTAAACTCAGACAGGTCAGGTCCCAGAGAGTAGTGGTATTATATTGAGGTAATTTGGGTTATTTTTAGGGAGTGAGATTTCCAAATGCCAAAAATATGTGCAAAACTGTAGAGGGGAAGGAGGGGGGAGGGTATTAAAAGCTATATTTTGTCAGCATAAACCTGAAAGGAATTCAAGCTCATTGTTCTAGAGAGAAAAGCAGTCTTAACAATTTTGCACCTGCTATGTTATGTAATAGACAATTACTTTAAAAATGCCATCTATTGAAATGTTCTAGAGAGTAAAGCAGTCTAACAATTCTGAACTGCTATGTTATGTAATAGGCAATTACTTTAAAAATGCCATCTATTGAAATGTTCTAGAGAGTAAAGCAGTCTAACAGTTTTGCACCTGCTATGTTATGTAATAGGAAATTGCTTTCAAGTGCCATCTATTGTTTGCCCAACCATTCTGTTTTTGTTATGCAAAATTAGCATGTATTGTATTGAGTTAGAGAATAGTGTGTTTTTAGAGACAGTGGTCAGTTGTAAACTGTTCTTCAGAGAGAAAGGTTAAGTGAAAAATAAGTATAAGACAGAACACAAAGTGTAAAAGACTGAGAAAGAGAAAAAGAGAGAGATAGAGAGATGAGCAACGAAAAATAAAAAGATAACAACCAAATTTCCTTTTTGAGTTTAATTTTCACTATGTCTGGTGAACACTCATGAAGTATGTAACACTGCTTTGCTGCAAAAAGTTTTGGTTGCCTGCTGTATCGTTGCTAGTAATAATTGAAGGTGCGTCAATTACGAAAGTACATCAATTATGAAGCCTTAACTATAACTTAGACTATAGGCCTAGGCCTACCATGTACGATTAGTTGATGATACTATAATTCTGTTAAATAAACCTAGTGGTACCCTTATGACAAAATCTCTAGTTTTGCTGTTTGGTTTAAGTTAGGTTAGGCCCCTAAGGCCTAACTGTTTATCGATAAACTGTTAGGATCTACTAACTAGCTAAGCCAACTTAAATGTTTTGCAGTTTGATAGAGCTCTAGATTATGCCAGAACTGGATAGATTCGCAAATTTAGGGATCATGCAGAAATTACGGTATACTACCATATAGTGTTGTAAATTCATCATTTGGATGATTAAATTAGGCCAGACAATGTTAGTTTCCGCCACAGTTTCTGTAGTTTCCGCTTTTAAACAATTTTTTTATAATAATAATATTTGCTTTTTATATATTGCGTTATACCAGCGATAGGTCTCAAAGGGCTCTACAGACATTACCCCTGGTCAATGATAACCTGTCCCAGAGACAATCCCTCCAGTCGGCAGCAGTTATATACTGCGCCCAATGACAAGTTACCTCACAGGTACCCATTTAACCCCTGGTTGGAGAGAGGCAAGTGAGATAAAGCATCTTGCCCAAGGACAAACGTAATGAACTATCCAGGAATTGAACCAGCAATCCTTGGATCAAGAGTCCGACGCCTTAGCCAATTGGCCACCATGCTCTCATTAATGTTAGAAAATAAGTGTAGCAGAAGCTAAGGATAGCAAAGTAGGCTTTCAATTGCATGTTATAAGTCTGATGTGCAAATTTTTTAGCTGGTGGTCTCAATTTCAATTACCCTGGGAACTATTTAGCTTTAAATTAAAATATAAGCAACTGCCTTGACAGTGAAAATGCCACAAAGACGGCTTTGAAAACAGTTTGGCTGGCCATTGACTCTGAAAGAAATTACTAGACTACTGCCCTCCTTAACAATCTACTACCCAAGGGAAAACTAGGCTTAAACCAAGCTTTACCTTTGGGGGTTTTACAGTTGAAATTGTTGATGATTATTGTTATCTGGGATGTACTTTAACTATAACAGTAGATTTACAAAGGCTGTTAATAAACGAGTGAACCAAGCTAGATGTGCCCTTTACAGCCTATTGTGTAAATCTTATAACCCACAACTCCCATTAGATTTACAAGTTAGGCTGTTTGATCAACTGGTTCTTCCTGTTCTGCTCTATGGATGTGAGATCTGGGGCGTTGATAATATTAGCCAAGTTGAAGCTTTTCATTTAAAATTCTGTTACAAGTATACTCCGAATTGAATGGCATATGGTGAATTAGGACTCACAAGCTGATTAATACTTGTATTGAGGCAAGAATGTTTCATTTTTGGTGTAGAATAGTAAGTATTTATTTGTCTCCTTGTTTAAGTAAAGTTAAAAGTATTCTTGACAAGCTAGAATGTCCTATTTGTGGAGCCTACCGTACAGGGCCAGCCAAGTTTATTATCCTTCTGACCCTATTATATCCCAAGCATGGTTAAGTAGAGTGATTAAGTTAAGACTAGGTGACAGGTATAAACAGGAGTGGCTGGCCGATGTAAATAGTAATTCGCATTGTAAAGTGTATAGAATGTTCAAGACCAACCTTGAATTCGAAAAGTATTTGAAAACCCTCGATTTCTGGTACTGTAACTATTTGAGTAAATATCGTTGCTGCAATACTAATATTCTGATTATTTCTGGAAGATACCAAGATATTGTGTTTCATGATAGGATATGTAATTTATGTAACAATAAATTAGGTGATGAATTTGATTACATTTTTGAGTGCCCAGCCTTCAAGAAAGAAAGAAATCTTTACTTCAAACCCTATTTCAGAACAAGACCCAGTTCGATTAAGATGCATGATCGTCTTCATTCAAAGTCTAAAGTTGTTATTTCCAGTTTAAAAGTCATTTTTGTGCTAAGATAATAAAATCATCGTAATTTTTGTCACATCAATTGCTAGCGCTTACTGTAGTGTGCCACACTGTAGTGTTACTGTAGTGTGCTGGTGCCAGACTTTCAGAACTTCTATCTGTAATCTTATACTTCTTTTTTTATCTTACAAGTATCTCTCATGTGACTGCCATCTGAATTATGTTATGTCTTATCTCTATTTGTTAATGTTTTTACTGTATATATGTCTCTTATACCTCCTTGGAGGATACATATATGAAACTGCAAACTCAGACATTTATTTAACCATATCGTCATCACTGAAGTTTTGTGGTCTTCATTTTCTGACGGTTTCACAGCCTGATGATATGCTCTTCAAACTGGATGACCTTTACTAGGCAGGATTTTTTCCCTTGTGGCTTTCCTATCTCTCTACATGCCCTTCTTTCTGGGCATGCTGCCCTCCTCCCTTGTTTCCATAGCTTTCACTAACTTATTCTTCTACATTGTTGTTGGTTTATGTTTGCCTCTTTAGGCCCATGTTAGATGGATTTTTGTCGTAGATTGTTTTCTGTTTTGGTACACAATGTGCTGCTTAGATACATTTAGTTAGGTTTGTACATTGTGCCTACAGGCACTGCCTAGTTTCCATGCCTAGTTAGTACTTGTGAAGCGCCATTTGATCTCACATATTACTTGTATTGCATTGTTTTGACTAGTATTGAATATTGATGCAGGTTCTTAGTTAGTGCCTAGTTTCCTACCAATACTGTTAGTCTGAAATAGACACTGGAGGAGGTCACTCTAGACACAGCAGAGGGAGAGTTCATAAGCTGTGAGGAGACAAGTCTATATATACACAATTGCTTAAATTATGATGTAAAACCCAATGTTTAAATTTAAGATATAAATGATAAGAAATTTCTCATTTCCCAGCCATCCACAGGAAAAAAGTCCCTTTAGCATTGAGTCTCAGCCATTATTTTAAAAATATTTTTGCAAATTTTAAAAACTGACAACTACTTATCTTATGCCTAATACCATTCAAAAAATTATCACTTGTAAAACAAAAGATGACCTAATTAATTCTTGTGATTGAAATGATTTATAACTCTTCTAAGTTAACCCGCAATGATGCAGTTTTCAAGTAAAATACAGTAATTCTTAAATACAACAATCGTAAACACAATTAGCACATACAGCTTGTGTATATTTTGTGGCACACTCTAATATACTGATGTAGCGTACAGACAAATGCTTTAGCCTTTAAAGATATATGTGAGCTGAATGCAAGGTTGTAACAGTTTTTGTGCAGTTGTTTTGCTAGAATATTGTCCTAGTTTATTGTAGTTAATATTGTGGTAATTTAGCCTTTCATAGGCTACATGGACAACATTAGGACTTTGCAAAGTTGATCTTATGTTGTCTTACATTAGGACAGTGTAGGTATTTAAGTAGTCCTGACACTTCTCACAAAGAATTGCCAAAGCTCACACAGATACATTTCTGTGTTATTTATTTTTTCTTCTTAAAATAAGTCTTACATTTGCTATTTATACTTTGAAGAATTATTTTGACTGCATCACTGAGCTTCTTTCAGGTACATGAAACCAGTGTTCATGGAAGAGCCTCCAGTTAAGTGAAATATTTATATAAACAGTCAACTGATTGTCACAATTTGTTCAAAATATTGTGTTGTGTGGCTTAGGTGCCCATTGATATCAAATTGAGGCATCGTTGCAACCAATAATACTAAAATAAGCTGGTTTCTATGTGCATTTCTTTAACTGTTACAGATACTGAAATTGCACTCAGTGGGGCTGAAGCTATCTGCCACAGTGGAGTTATGTTAATGCAACAGTAATGTTTTTTGTCTTCGTTAGCCTTTGCTGCTAGAGGTGGCCCTGAGCTACATCCATGCCAATCATGTGGGAGGAAATTTTACCCAGAGTCTTTGGTAAGCATAACTTAAGATGGATCCTCAGGATTTGTAGTACATATTTTTTTTTTGTACTTGGCTTTTTCTAACAAACCTTTCCACTTAAAGTTGTTTTGCATGGACATTGAAGAGTTTCAGTTCTGTGATGACTTGTATCTAATCATCTCTAAATGTCTTGCCATGCTGCCGTGAAATCTTCTGTCTCTGTCCAATTCAGTAAATTGAGTAAATGCATGTTATTTGTAGGACGTATCAATTATTGATTCCCATCAATGTATAAAAGCAACAGTTTAGACATCTAAATATGAATGACAGCTAATGTAACTATTCCTCTTCTCTTTGTCTCTGTCATGATAGGAAAGACATGAGAAAATATGCAGAAACCATCAACTGAAAGATAAGAAACGTAGAGTCTTTGATTCAGGGAAACAGAGATCACAGGGATCTACCAAAACAACCAAGTTAGATGGGGCACAGGTACAGAATGACTCTCTTTGTGATTCTAAGAAAGTAAAGTGTTCTGACAAGACAAATTTTATCAGCCATCATTTTTCAGCCGTATTAGGAGATTGGAGTTAACCAAGAAACAATTAAGTTATATTTAGACAGTGAAGCACCAAGCGTGGTGGAGACACATTTTCCTGTAAGGTTTCTAAATGGTGAGAAGGTGGTTTACTACATTAATGCCTTCCTTTGCACCTCTTGTCACGCATCATTATATTACATCGCTTCTCACATGTATGTCAAGATGTATGTCAGATGGGTATACTCCAATTAACCTTTAGATAGTAAAGGTTAATCGGAGTATACCCATCTGAAATTATAAATACGTCTGTGGAATTGGGTTTTTTGGAAGGATATCAGTACCACTTTGCAGTTTTAAGCTGTGATTACCATTTCCACAATCTTATGGAACACAGCACCATGCAGTTTCAAATTTCTAGTGCTCAGTGCAAAAATAGCTCAATAATGATATATAAATGGCTGTATATACCTTTTCAACAACCAGGGATGCCTCTTTTACTATCAGTGGTATCCCATTTACTATTAATGGACTGGCACCCCCTTTACTATCAGTGGTACTCCCTTTACTACCAGTGGTACTCCCTTTACTATCAGTGGTACTCCGTTTACTATCAGTGGACTGGCACCCTCTTCACTATCAGTGGTACTCCCTTTTCTATGAGTGGACTGGTACTCCCTTTACTATCGGTGGTACTCCATTTATTATCAATGTACTGGCACCCTCTTCACTATCAGTGGTACTCCCTTTACTATCAGTGGAACTCCCTTTACTATCAGTGGTACTCCCTTTACTCTCAGTGGACTGGTACTCCCTCTACTTTCATTGGACTGGCACCCTCTTTACTATCAATGGTACTCCCTTTAGTATCAATGGATTGGTATTGGGAAAATACCTTTAAAATGACATGGTGTTACAATAATAAGTACTGCATTGTTTAATACTTTTTAATATTGTGTTTATCAACAGTACAAAAATGAAACAGCTGATTGTGATTTGAGGGTAGAGAGTATTCTTTGTCTAGTGTTCATTCATATACTCATTACTTATGAAACTGTCCGTTCTTTGACATCTGTAGCAGAGTGGTGTGAAGGTCACAAACTGGAGGCAAAATCATTTGGACTTTGTCAATGCTATTAGATCAGCCCGTGATGCTCAGAAAGCCATCCGAACAGGAGGACCATTACCACCTCCGCCGCCTCCTTCCGTTAATCCAAGTGAGTCACCTCTTCACTTCCTGTTGCTGCTCTTACAATGGTTTTTACTAGTTATCACCATCATTTATGATGGTTTCAGGGGAATCGCTTGTAGAAATATTACTCAACTTAGTGTTATGTCTCTGTTATCACAATTACACAAAAGATTGATTATATTTGTGATTGTGGTAGATTTGTATTAACATGCTATTAGTGACTGGCCCTGCAAGTCTAATGATGACTTTTGATATATCATATTAACTACCCTATTAACTGGGAGAAGGAGGAGTGGGCCCGGTACGTGGAAAGACATAACCGTTTCTTTACCGCGAACGATATAACCGAAGAAACCAAGAAACAATCAATTTTCTTGAGTTTAATTGTGGCGAATGCCTACAAGATGTTGGAGCATCTAGTATTGCCGGAGAACCCTGGAAACAAAACTTACAAGGACTTCTTGGAAATAATAGGTAAACACCAAAATCCAATGCCATGGGTAATTGTACAACGCTCTAATTCAACAGTAATTTTCATAAGCAGGATGAGTCCGTTTCTTCCAACGTAGCAAAATTAAGAGCTCTAGCCATATACTGTAATTACGGCACAACTTTAGCAGCACATTTATTTGGTGGCCAATGTTGGATCATGAAATTGACAACTTGGTCAAGCAGTGCCGTATTTGCCAAGACAGTAGGCCAACTCCACCCAAAGCTCAACCATTTATGGGTCATATGTTTTTAATAATTGTTGATGCTCATTCCAAATGGACAGAAGTGCATAACATAAATTCCAGCACTAGTGGAACTACTATCCAAAATCTACTGAAAACCTTTGCTCAATCAGGCATGCTGGTTAGTGATAATGGAGATTGGTTTGTAAGTTTGTAAGCATCAAACATGTAACTTCCACTCGTTATCACCCGTCATCAAATGCAGAACGTACAGTCCAGACTCTCAAACAAGGGGTGAAGAGACTGAAAAAAGGGTCTCTAGATGATAAAATATCAAGATTTCTATTCAAGTATAGAATAAGCCCCCATACTAGTATGGAAGTTTCCCCAGCTGAACTGCTGCAGGGTAGAAAATTGGGCTCAAGATTGGACTTACTCCATCCCGACGTTGAGGCTAGGGTTACTCAGAAAAAAGAGGCCCAAAGAAAACTCACAATAAAACAGCTGGGTCTGGTAATTTTCAAGAAGGAGAAAAGTTCATGCTCGTAACTTTACCCAAAGAGGTCCTAAGTCGGTCACTGTTATCATCAGTGAGGTAACTGACCCTGTCAAAATTCAGTTTGAAAATCAGGAAAGTTTTGTGAATGATCCTGGGAAATTCCAAAGTCTTGACAAGGATTGGGAGCCTAATCAAGTAAGGGATAATCTTCACATACTTCACATTATTCCGATACAGAGAGTGATTCTGACGATAACATGATTGCAGACATACTTCCTGTAGAGGAAGATAATCCAATTGAAACACCAGCTATGGAAGCCAGTTCTCCTGTATCTGATCCAATGCCCTAAAACAATCTTAAAAGATTTTATCCGTCACATGTTAGATGTTAACCCAACTACTGTGGTTGTTAACTGATGTAAGATAATGACGGTTAAACTGGAATTTGTTCGAAATGTAATGTTCTCACTAAAGGGGAAGGAGTGTGCTCAGTGTGGTAAATTTGTATTAACATGCTATTAGCGACTGGACCTGCAAGTCTAATGATGACTAATGCTATATCATATTAACTACCCTGCCACGTATACATGTTTTTAACTCACTTGTGATTTAGCAGACTATAATAGATAGATCCACAGATACCTACATTCTTTCGTGTGATTTCTTGTGGTGTTTAATAACGGGAATAATACAGTAATGCGTGTGCTAGGGCAAATCTTGAAGGGACAGAACAGCTGTCTATTTTTATCTTGTTCAAACAGACAATATCATGGATTGGCTTGTCTTTGACAAGTGAATTTGTCAACATGTGCAGTTCTTTCCATAACTGAACAATAACATTCCCTTCTATCTGACAAAATTGTCAAGTTTTGTGTGCTAATGCTTAAGATATTACTAAACGCCTTTTCTTAGATGTGGAGTCTAATGAAATGATGAACATTGCAATTAAAATTTTTAGAGACAAGAAAATTTGCATGAATGGAAGAAGATTTTGAGGCAATTAGTGACCAAGCTACAAACATTAAACAGGTTGTCCAGGGTAAAGAGTCAAATGAATGAGATCGTTAATTGACAGAACTGTAATAGAGTACTTTGAAAAGGAAGTAACATAAGAAGAATAGGGCTTAGGTTAATTATGTGTGCAGGGTGGATGTTACAGTGTCTTCCTTTTCATGATGTCATAGCCTAAGTAATCAATTCAATTGTACCACAGAATGGTCGTGTGTGGACACTGTCAACAAGAGAGGGGCCTTCATTAAGCTCAATATTGCCATGAGATTCTTATACTATTTGTAGTAAAGTACCTGTATTACCTAGGCTGTAGATATCTTATTCTTGTCTAATTTCTCTACCCTGATTGTATTTGTGCCATGCTTTCCCTTGAGGAATATGCTAATTAAAACAGGTTCTTTTAGTGGTTGTTCTACCAGCGTTCAAAGTTGCTTAATCCTGAAAAACACCATGTAAGCATGTAGGAGCTGGAGTTAACTTGCTCACAGAAGACGAGTTTGTTGATGGCAGAATATAATCAGGTCCTGTGCAGCAGTTACCTGGAAGTAATATGTTTAGTAGTATCAATTGTAGGCAGCTATTCCTACTAAACATACATCTAAAAGAAACTCTAGGTATTGTCTTACAAGACCTACAATATGATATTGGATGTATTCATTGTGCTAACACTTATCTATATTTGAAATGTGTAGGATGCAAGGTTATGTTTGTTGCTGGCAGTAGGACATATTCCTACTCTAGATGAATTTCATGACCGGCAAATGGTGAATGAATTGTTTGATCAATGTTGAGCCAGAAAACCTCCAGGCTAAATTCATCTCTATTAAAGTTTACAACCCTGTAAATCTCCCCAGTGATTTTTCTGTATCATTTCAACATACAAATATGTGTACTGATTGGCTTAATTTGATTTTAGAGATCACAACCAGTAATTAATCTATTCTCTTGGTGTAGGGCCGTTGAAATATCACAAGTAACAATTTTGTTTTCAAAATTTGTAACAAAGCTTCATATTTAAAGAAGTACCTTAATGATGTTTATTCTGTAATTTTATGTGATACATGCAGAAGGCAGACCTTGATTACCCCAATAACTTTGCTTTTTCAGATTATGTACCATGTCCTTACTGCAACCGTCGCTTCAATGCCAAAGCAGGTGCGCGACATATAACATTTTGTCAGCAGAGAACAAAGACTTACGGTGAACCCATCAAATCACTTAGTAAAAGAGCTGCAGCAGATGTTGGTGGCAGTAAAACAGGAAGAGGGAAAGCTGTGAGTATTTGAATACATTGCAGGCATATATCCTACTTGAGACAGACATAATTGTGTTGAAGTGTTATATGTGATAGTTAGATGCCCTGGCATCACAGAATCTCCAGTAATATGAATACATTCCAGGCATATATCCTTTATGAGACAGACATAATTGTGTAATCATGTGATGCCCTGGCATTACATAATCTCCAGTATTATATAATGAAAAGTATAAGTTTTGTATATTAACTTTTGAAGTGTGATGTTAGGGATATCAGTCTAATAGTTTGCTTTCTAGCTGCAAAGGTGAGTCCTAAAAGATGTTAGGACAGGTAAGACATTAGAAACCACATCCTTTCTTGGTGGAAAGAGTCTCATTTTGTTGTATCATTAGAAAATATCCTGTCACTATTTACATAACTGATGTACCCTTGATATCGATACCCATGCGTGGCAAGTTACAGTTTCATCAGCTGAATGAATGCTGCTTTCTGAGTTCTAGGTTACTGCAATAGTAATCAATAAAGACTTACACCATGATAGCAAAGATAGTGTATATTGTTATTGGTTAATTCTTCTTCCTTCGAATTTTCTTTCCTCTAAGGTTTGTTTTTAGGAATAAATGTAAGTTGTTGTTTATTATTAATCTTTTGTTTATTGTTCTCTCCCATAGTACTACCAAAGGGTCATCCGGACTAAAGAGGTGGTTCCTAGTCAGCCTCTGTATAGTGGTGTTCCTGTGTATTCCAGTGCCTTTAGTGGGTCATATAGTGGTGAGTAACTCCCCTTGTTACGGTAACTACACTGGTACATATCATACATGTTCAGTAACTTAAGACTTGAGTATATGTAGACTAAAGACAGACTCATGGGCGATAGATATAAACAAACTATATATGGTCAAAATATTTCTTGCTATGAAGATATTTTCACCATAGATAGTTTGTTTAAATCTATCACCCAATCAAGTGTAAACCAGCCTTTAGACATGTGAGATACTTGAACATAGCAATATCTTACTTCTTTTACTTGAAAAGTCCCCTGGTCTACACTTTGTAAAATCTGTCATAATATGATTAGCAGGATACATGAAGTGTATCTTTGTCATGTGAAATTATAAGTTTTTGAAGAAGCTTACCAACCTGGAGATACCCAGTGTCAGTCAAAGTGTAGAATAAACCTGATCGCTCTTTAATGTTGTTGCAAACTCACATACGTCACAAAAACATACACACAATATTTGGCTCGACTGGACTATATTTGTATGCGGATTATCAATCATTTAAGTTTTTTTTAATGTAACAAGTCATATTGCTGTTGATTATTTTCTCCTGTTTCAGCCAATAATTTGACTAATTATTCATCACAACTTGTAGCAGCACCACCAAAGAGCTTTAGACCTACCACTTCACCACGGAGGAAGATTGTCTCTGTTTCAGCCTCTACATCCAGGAACTCTACCCCATTATCCTCTTACAGCAGTCCTTCTCCCAACAATAACTCAAGACACTCCATTGGGAGGCCAGTCTCAGGTGCTCTTAAAAAGTATCCTAGGAACAGAACGCCAAAAGGCAATGTAAGGTTAGTATCCTGCAGGTCTTAATAATAATTTCAAATACATTATACCACATTCTGTAGTCATGATGAAATAAGAAGAGTTTTACTGAATAGATTTATGTTTTTCCTCTTTTCCTATTTTTATGCAGGTTCTCTGATGAGGTAGAGACATTCCACATGCCTCCATCTCCTGATGGTTCCATGAAGGATGTGGAGAATGTTGCAGTAGTGCCCCCTAATCAAGCCATGAACCCAACTAGACCCCATGGTAATGACTTTGTAAGCCACTATGGTAGCCAGGAACATCTCAGGAGTCCTCCCCATGCACCAAGGACTCCAGCCGGCATCTCAAGAGAGCGCATGAGGAAGGATAATCTTCAAAGCCAGGCTGATAATACTCAATATGAAATGTGAGTTGTAATGTCCTTAGCTTCAATGAGTATGAAATCATTACAGATGTCAAAAAGCATTTACTTGTTATATGCTTGATGTGATTAACAAATATAAGATGGTCTAACTGCTCTTTCCTTCCAGTAATTAAAGGCATTGAAGACTCGCCCCAAATCGGGATTCGCCCTCTGAAAAAGTTGACTTTCCGTTGCGAAATTTTCTTCTTGTCGCTACAAAATGCAGACAGTACCTTGTTATCTTTTATCTGGACCTGAGATCAGGGAGTTCCATAACAACTCCCTGCTGAGATGTCCATCGCTGCTATGTACACTGTGTTGTGGGTATTGACTATAGCTGCATGTATTGACTGTACACTAGTGTCTAATTACCGACGGTGTATTTTCTGGAATCGATGGTGGCGTCTAACACTTCTGTTACACCTCATTCGAAACTAGGTCAGATTACCGGCATCAGACGTTTCTTTGTGCGTGAGTCTTCACTCCCTTTAAGTTGTATAGATAGCGAGATAGGAAAGATATCATTGTTTTCTAATACATTTTGGACCTATCATTTTCTTGTCAGGACAACGTCCCTTGGATTGGCCAGTACTTCTTTAAACTCCAGTGGTTACAGTTCTGATCCTAGCTCTCCAGTCTCACCTCCTGGTTACCAGTCACCTAGGTTACAGGCTGCAGGAGACAACAGCTCCAGCTACCAAAATGGTGTTGTGTTTGGACAGAGAAGTACTACCCCACAAATCATGAGAGAGACGTCAATGGTTAAGAGAGAAAATAGTGTGTTGGCACCCTTCTGTCATGATTGTGGCACTCAATACCCAACTTCTACTTCAAAGTTTTGCTGTAGTTGTGGCATTCAAAGGGCTTTCATATCTCCCAGGTAGCCAGTACTACCTTAAACTAGTTCTGTTAATAGAGGAAAACTAACCAACCCTAAAATATTATCTGATTACAAAATTCCACAGGCATTTCACATGTGTAGTGCATCAAAGCGACACATTTTGTAATGCAATATTGTAAAGATATGGAATCTCATCTCCCATGTATGGTGTCGATTTTAGGTTAAGGAGGCTGTTATGCCTTACAAGTTCTACAATATAGTGCTAACATGTTACTTTAGTGTGAGGCTTGATGTCCAATCTGTCTGTGAAGTGGATATACTGTTTCCCAGTTACTCTGATTTTTATCAAATTATTCAAATGATTATTTGGGATGTCATATGCAATATATGTGCAATATGAAATGATATTGATATTTTGATATTATTTTAATATGGAAAAGGTTAATGAACCTTTGAGCAAAACTGATGATCAAAGTTTTAGGGTTTTTATTTTACGAGTGCGAACACCTGAGAAATGAACCTTAAGAGCTTTTAGAATTGGTTGAATCACATCTTCAAACTCATATTGACATATTTACTGTATTTGTACATGATGTTGACATATTGACCAGTTTACTCAATTTAAATGGAATATGAGACATGATAAACAGGCATATTTATTTTCCATCCTTGAAAGTTTCCACTTTGAGTGTCAATTTCTACCCTCAATATAGTTTACCATCCATCAATGCTTGTTAGTTGTACTTCTCTCTTCTTCACAGATGAGGGGTTTCTCCTACAGAATCATGTATCAAAAACATGTTACAACCAATTATACTGTTTATACATATTAGTATTAAGATGGAATGAGACTGGAGTAATATCAATATCTCTGAAATAACTTAGTCCTATATTGTTCATAAATACATACTGCTTCTAGTTAACATGATATTTCAGGTTAACTAGGTGTTCTGTCATAACAATTGTTCCAATGATCATAGCTAGTATATTTCTAATTAATCTGTATAACTGTACAAATTATACTAACCTATCATGTATCTATTGTTAGCTAGTGTTGGTTAGAAAGTATATTTCCTCAACTTTAAGCTATTAATATTTTTCTAGAAATAGTTTATACTAAAGTTTTTATGTTTTCTATCATGAATTGTTTATTTAGTACATCATACTACACCTATTGTGTAAGTACTCATAGCCAGTCTGATGAAAAAAAAGTTTTGAATTTAAAAGTGAAGCAATATATTTTGCTGTTTCAGATTTCTTAGCACTTTGAGAAGCTGTTCAAAATTAAACACATATAGTTCAATTTTAATGTTTTATTTTTTATTTTTTTTAAATCTGTTTTTTGGCGGCAATTTCTTTAGGTTGTGCATACTGTAAGGACTTCTAGGCAAGTATATATATAATACCAACTGAAATATATAATCAGATCATTTTTTGGGAGGTATATTTTCATGATGTGCACAGGATTTGAAAGGTGGGGGCATGGGGCCGGGGGGGGGGGTGGTGGATGATTGGGTGCAAATTTTTCTCGACTGATTAAGGCAGGGGTTGACCTTTGTGGAAAGGCCAGAAGTGAATGAAGGATTTTGTAAAGAAATATTAAAATAATTTAGATGCCAAATGGTGCATTCTGAGACATATTTGGGTTATAAAGTCTATATAAGTTGCTGTAGATATAAGTGAAGTGAAGTTGAAAAAACGGGGGGGGGGAGGGGAGGGGGGAACCCATAGTAATGGTCCACTTCTTTCCTGGGTTAAAATTCCCCCACAATTTACTCATCTGACGATCAGACGTGGGGCAATGGCTCTTCGCTTCATGAACGCCACTGCTACTTTGTGTAGTAAACAATTATGATAATGTCCATTTCTTGCAAAATTTTGGTCACTTCGCAGGGGTTGAAGGAATGAAAAATGCAAAGCACTTTAAGGTGTCCGGTTGTTTGTTTTTATTTTTGTTGAGGTGAACACATTAATAAGATGCATATATCACAACAGGACACCTTCAAGTTTTAAGTACTTGGTTGGAATTTTTCATTGATCTCTGCGAATGGGCCAATGTTGTCTTTTGGAAAAGTACATCGTCAAGATTGTGTAATTATATACTATAAAATATTACCATAAAGGATTTTAGATTGTGGGATCGATCAGTTCGTGTTTATAAATGGAATGCATAATGATGCCTGAACATCAGCCAAGGACCAAGCTGATGGTATTGTGTTTGACATTTGCATTGAATGACTGAGGGTTGTAAATGTAAATTAATGTTGTTCTTTTCAACTGTCTGAAATGATAAGAAGAAGCATATAACCTTCACCTTACAATAAAACACAGAAATCAAAGGATGATGCTTTCTCAAATGTCATTTTCAATGTTTAGGGAGCCATTGGTTACTAGTTCAGAGGACATGATTTACACTTAAGTCTATTGTCGAATCATATTATGGTGCAATCAGAATCAATTGCAAATAATTAACAGTCAGATATAATTCACGTTCAAGATGAGTGTGCATGTCCGTGAATCAATACCATAAATCACTTATAGACCGCCATTATCTCTGAGATAATGTGTCAATGCTTTACAACCCGCAAAGAACTCTTCTGCGGTGTCACTGATCTGTGAAGGTGGAAGAAGGAAGCCCCATTCGCCAGTATCCCTCAATTCAAGAGCATAGGAGTGTTTAATACCAGCTACGTCATAGCCCCAATCTGCTGATGATCCACTAGCGACGTCTAAGTATAGGGAAGATAACATAATGCACGATCCTTATTGATGATAAGTCTTTTAATCATGTAAAGCTCAAAGAAAACATTATACGGAGCGCCAAACTAACAAACCTAGATGATCTCAGCTGCATCAAACACAGTCATAATGCATGTACAATCATATCAACAATACTTGACAACATTAAAACATTCTTATAGCATCAACAACTTAATCGTAGTGTTAAACATTTTATAGCATCAATCGCAGCCATAGCATCAAACTCAACTATTATGGCGTCAAATGCAATCACAATCAGAGGTGTAAAGAGATTTTTATGGAGAAACGTAGTTGCAGCACGGATGAATAAATTATCGATCCAAATTATATTCGACCCAACAAATGTTCAGATTCTCAGCAGATTCTCTTGTGTTATACACATGCTATTATTTTGTGTAAGATTTCGGTCAAACAAGATTACCATGAAAAGTAAAACAAAAGAAAAGCCGATTAAACATATATGTATTATCATTTGTATAACATCGATGTCATAGATTGTTAAAATTTAAAATATGTTTATTTTTTGTTATGTTTATTTGGTGTACGGTACGAGTATTCTATGCAGCTATTCTCCGCAACACGATCTCAACAAATACTCAATTGAGGCGTAGTACTTACATATGACAGTTGCTATGGGTCCATTCTCGTAAACTTTACCATGAACATCAAACACAGCATCGACAGCGGCTTTTGATGCCTCTCTCTAAAAGATGGAAGTATCGAACAATCAGTAAGTTTCTGTATTTTTTTAAATACCAAGGTATATTTTTTCATATTAAGCTTCCTCCCAACAGTGGTTTGCGCCAAATCTCCCATCCCCCAACCTCAGATAGTCAGACGGGGGGGGGGGCGGGGGTATTTTACATCCAGGAAAGAAATAGACTACAGCTAGGGTACGTGTACAGCCCCTTTTTTCAACCATTGCACAGAAATATCAAATGTATTTATTAGCACAACCTTGCGAGTAGACCTAATTTATAATCTAAATATGCCTCAGAATGCACCATTTGACATGTAATTAAACAATGGGGGTGGGTTCACTGACCCCCCTCGAATGGGAGTCGGTTTCGACGACCAAAGGTTCACCCCTTGGTTCATCCTTTAAAACATCCTTCATTCACCATTTGTAAAGGGCGGTGGAATGAGGGAATTGAAAACCACTGTATCACAAGTTAATCAACACAATTATTATAATTGCGACAGAAAGGAAAAAAGTGTTGAAAAATTCATGTCTAAAATCGAGTTGTCTTCTTTATAATACACACACAGTAGATACACTAAATGTGGATCTACAAAAAAGTTAACCTTCCATGAGCTTTCACCCTTCCCGATCTCATGTCAAGAACCTCCTCAAGTAGAGGGGAAAACAGAAAAGAACATAATTCCTTACATGATATCTGTGTACCCTAATCGACTTCATACTTAAAGACTCTTACCAGTTCATCGTCATCTGCGGGTATTACTTCTGAATAACCATAAGGATACATCCAGTACTGGCTGTATGCGTGGACATCCATAAAGACTTTCACTCGATCTTTCATAGCGTAGACATGATCTTGCATATTTTTTATTTCGATCTCGGAGGCAGGTTCGGTTCCCATATATGTTAAACTGCATTCAAAGTTGCTGGACCCGCCAGCTGAAATAATAATTAGATATGTCACACTAAAAGAATTTTCCTTGTTATATGTTATTGTGACTGCTAAAAATTGTAGGAATTTTGAAGAGGAAATACATTGATAGAGATTGCAGATAAAACAAGCCCAGGTGAACTGCACGAGCTTTATAGAAGAAATAAACATTTCTGTTTCACTTCTTATACAATTTGGAAACATAAATGCTTTACAATAACAAATACTTTGCACTACGTCACGGAAAATACTACACATGTGATTGGTTATTATATCTCCCATTGACTAACAATACTGCGGGAAAAAGTTCCAACTTCTAAGGCGTCGATCTCTTCGACCGGCGTCCGGACTATGTTTATACACTGCGTTTACACAGACGATATTACTTACTTCCCCATTGGCAGTCCCAGTTCCTGTTTGGGTCTGTTCCAACGCAGGGCGATGCATCGTTTGGACTTCGGGTCTTACGCCACATTCGATCCTTAGGACATAAAAAGCAAATTATTACCTTATAATATTGAAAGATGCGAGAAGTACAGAGAGAGTCACCATGCATGTGCATGCACAATATGGCCTCAAAGTGAGATAATGAAATTTTAGGCGTATTTTCGGCAAAATTTGAAAAAATAGACTATCCATCAGTAGAAAGAATTAATGGTGTGCTAATTGTGGTCGATAATGTAGCGTATTCCCATACTACGTTAAACCGTTAAACAAATAAACTATAGATTGCTTCACGGGCACATAGTGAGCCAGGCTGAGTAAACGCACTGTACAGTCGGTATACATTGTGCATACCACCATGTAAATTTACATGACGGCCATGGAAGGGTGCGCATACAGCATCCATGCAAGTTCTCCAAGTTTTTGTGTCAGGTGTTTTTTTATTTATTATTATTATTCATTTCCCGCTCACGTTATTAGTGGATTACGTTCCCCATTTATATGGTAGGCCTAAGTTCAGCAGTATACTTACATCGGTCCACGTGAAATCGTAACCGTCTTGGTTGAAGACAGGAACAATATGAAAATCCATCAATTTCAATAGACTCCCTTCCGTGTCACTTTCATCGACCAACTAAAAATGAAAATGCGAAGCAAAGTGGGAGTAAAGCTGCTTTTCACACTTGGCTTTCAATTACTTCAAATAATATAAAGCAATGAGAAGAAAAGCAAATCCTATAATAATCTAATTTCGATAACATTCCTCACCGGCTTGCATTCTTCAGCGGTACTAGAGGTATAGTCTATTCATAAAAGCTTGCTGTGTGTTGGCTACACTATCAAATGGTTGGCAGGTTTGATTTAAAAAATGATGCAAAGTATATATAAGAAACGAAATGAGCTCCAAACGCAATGACAAATGATTGAAAAAAAAACCCATTGTTTGCAATCTATGACGTTAGGACCTGTATAACAGAGAATGTAGGAAAGCTCATCGACTTAAGCTAGACGCCAATTTAAAAGTCTGACAAAATTTTAACGACGTTGCCTTCTAATATCACAATTCTATGATATAGTTATGCTTTAAAGATAAGGTCACTGCCAAACGTCCAAACATTGAACTATGTTAATATGGTATAGTTATGCTATATTGATAAGGTCACTGTAAAACGTCCAAACACTGCACTATGTAATATTCTATGATAAAGTAATGCTCTAAAGATAAGGTCACTGTATAATTAACGTCCAAACACTCTACTATCTATGTTATATTATTTGATATACTTATGCTCTAACGAGAAGATCACTGTAAATGGTCCAAGTGTGCTATGTTATATTCTATGATAAAGTAATGCTCTAAAGATAGGGTCACTGTATATAGCGTTCAAACACTGTACTTTGTTATATTCTATGATAAAGTAATGCTCTAAAGATAAAGTCACTGTATAACGTTCAAACACTGTACTATGTTATAACATTAAGAGGATTTCTGAAAACTTGAATAAGTTGATAACGGCCTGTGAGCTGAGAGTCAACTTTTAATTTATTTCAGATTGTTTCATGTGTCGCATAGTATGAAATGCTGACGAATTAATATATTCAGGCTAGTTCGTGTATTGGATACATTACGCGTTTTGCCACTGCCATCATTGTCGCAGGAGTAACCCATTCCCGAGCATGTGTCCCTCCGATCATGAAGAATACTGGCCTGGTGGTGTCACTGAAGTCTGAGGAAATCTGCAAGAGAAAAAGAGATGTTAGTTCAAACAATTTAAAAAAACGAATAAGAGTATATAAGTGATGCCCATGCTGGCTAGTATAAAAAATTGTTGGTTTATGACAAGTTGCGTTAGAATCTATAAAACCAAGAAACAAACGCTACCCGTGAGAACGGTAATATATAACACACTATAGCCGTATACTTGTATTCAGATGTTGCAATCCGTGTAAACTCCCTGTTAAAATTCATATACATAGAACTATGATTCTTGTGGCTTGCATTTGTACTTGAGTGGGACCATAAGAAATATTGAAAATTGATTTCCCCCAATTTCTCATAACCTGGGATATTGACTTATAGTATATACTCATATAGACGCATGGATTAATCATATATGTGTCCGAAGAATGGAAAATCAACCATCATCCCAGAATTTGTTTGGGGATTATGTAGCGATTGAAATGAGAAATTCTATATTAAAATATCTGGACTACAAAAATGACTTAACTACTATAGACACTCACTTTAATTTTCTGAATATCTCGACCTTCATATGTTGTTCCCACTTGTTCCATCTGAACCAAACCAGGGTTCGCTGCCGTGAAATCAAGTATCCATTGGCGAATCTGAACAGAATATATTAATCATTTCATTGCTTGCCTGTTTCTGCACACGATATTGGTTATGAATGTAACGTAGTTATACATTTTACAAATAGGAGCCAAGATAATGCCTGGACTTGCAAAACCAAACGTCATATCAACGAGTGGATGTACTAAAAAAGCCATTTCCTTTATATTTATATTTATTCAAATATGAGGTTTGTGTGACATTTGGGGCGGTTTGAGTGAAATATATCTTGTTATCATATAAATGTGAGAGTGATGACATACAATGACATATTTATTCAAAAGAAAGTAGTTACCTCATCAACAGTATGATAATCATCATAACTAAATCCAGATTGAGCTCTTGTATTCATCTGTTCATCAATTAATGGTTGTATATCATCAATCATTGTTTCAATGTTGAAACCTCTTTCCTCCAACTTTGAAACCAAGATCCCTCGATAATCTTCTGATACCATAATATCAGCTGAAAAGCCGACACCTCGGGACTCACTCCAGAAGTCATACTGAGAAACGGACAATGAAGAACAAAGAGTTATAGGTATAATCACATTCGTAGACACAAACAGAGGAAGATATTAAATATATAAAATCATTTCGAATGCTGACAGATAAAATACAAACACCATATCGGTTGTGAAGATCGTCAGTATACAATGAGAAATATAGATTGGAAGTCAGGCCGTCTCTCCCCCCCCCCCCCCCCCCCCCCCCCAGAAACACAAATGAAATTTAAAATGAAGATCGAGATGTTAACGAACACACCACTAGCATATATTCCAAGTTTAAAGGTTAATTTCGATAGATATGCATTATGTACGTACAAATAACTACAAGAACAAGGCAAAGGTTAACTCTGTTAGGAAGCCGGGAAAATACTTAAACCAACTCTGGATGGCGTATGTATCCAACTAAATTTAAGCAATGTTTGCCCCAAAACAACTAAACATGCGATAATGTGACCAAATTAATTACCAAAAAAAGTGATCAATTGGTCAAAATTGTCTGCATTTTACTTCTTTAGGGGTAAATCTGCACCCACATTTTGTTGGATACATACGTACCGAGTGCACTTGAGTTAAAAATATTTTGTCCAACTTCTTTAGAGTGTTCGGTAGGTATGGATATTGTGCACCAAGACAGGTCTATCTTCTAAGAACAAGGATAAGTTTCATCAAAAATAGGATATACATTACTACTCTCCTACCTGAGATTCCAATACATGTAGGTAGTTAAAATAGGATATACACTACTACTCTCCTACCTGAGATTCCAATACATGTAGGTAGTTAAAATAGGATATACATTACTAATCTCCTACCTGGGATTCCAATACATGTAGGTAGTTAAAATAGGATATACATTACTACTCTCCTACCTGAGATTCCAATACATGTAGGTAGTTAAAATAGGATATACATTACTACTCTCCTACCTGGGATTCCAATACATGTAGGTAGTTAAAATAGGATATACATTACTACTCTCCTACCTGAGATTCCAATACATGTAGGTAGTTAAAAGAGGATTCGTCCGGAGGAGTCACCCGCAGGACTTTATACCTGAAATTAAGACCATTAGAGAAAGTATTATCTTAGTTGAGCCTGCAAGAGAGTACAATTGCAAATATCTCTAGCCTCGACATTGCAAACTGTTTATGTGGCAGCTGGTCACTTCGCCCAACAACCATTTCGCCCAACTGCCATTTCGCCCAACCTTACTATTTCGCCCAACCTTGTTGGTCATTTCGCCCAACCTTGCTGGTCATTTCGACCAACATTGATTAAATATTATACTTCAACATTGGTCAATTTAATAAGGAAAACGTTCGGGAATTGTTAACGTTACGGGATACGAACCGAATATTAAGGAAACTTGAAGTCGTGGTTACAGTCGGTAGGATGGATCAGTGTTTTAGAAAATAGTGAAATAGATTCCCCTTTGTTTATATAATAATATAATAATCTAACTTCCAATGTATGCGTAACCGCCTAAAGTAGTGTAATCCTCCCATTATACCCGAAATAACTGTTCAGAATTCCGATCGATATCGAACGGACATCACTTTCTTTACCTACCACGAAGTAGTATAACTCAAAATAAATCAAATTGAACTAGTGAAATAGAAAAAGTGATATTATTCTGACTGAATATGAGTAAAAAATTTGTTGGGCGAAATAACCATGCTGGTTGGGCGAAATGACCATGCTAGTTGGGCGAAATGGCAGTTGGGCGAAATGGTTGTTGGGGCGAAGTGACCAGAAAGCGTTTATGTGATGTTCTTTCCCATAGTCCAGTTTCTGATTCGTGTCAAGAGATCGAAACTGTCAGTACGAAACCAGAACAAATATAGTATTAAAGTACTTTATAAATTTGTACATACCGTAAGATATCCTTTGATCTCTATTCACAAAGACTACAAATAACCTCATTATATGAAGCAATATCTTAAATATATCAACAAACGTTTAATGATAAATATACTATACGCTGTAAACTTACCATCCTCGGAATTGGTTTGAGTCTCGGTGAAACTTGGTTGATGTATTTATAATGTTAATATTACTTACATACCCAGTGTAGAATATCTTTGTCATGATAGCATGTATTTACATCATGTTAATATTACTTACATATACTTACCCAGTGTAGTATATCCTTGTCATGATAGCATGTATTTACATCATGTTAATATTACTTACATATACTTACCCGGTGTAGTCCTTTGCAGCGAACGCTCCTAGCAGACTTGCGAGGATAAGGAAAATAGAATACATCTTTCTATCTTTGACTCAACCTAACGTAATGGTGATTGAAAACTCAAGAAAAAGGAAGCAAGTGAATATTTCAATATTGAATCCTTCTTGCTGTCTTATCAGATCGAGCCCTCATTAAGCCTCGTTATCTTAACAGATGCAACAGCTTTTGAATTACCCACACTTGCAATAACAACCTGGTCTGCCTCAATGCCTAGTGTAAATATCAAGGACAACCATGGATCCCAATGAAAATTAGTTGTATGAAACGCAACATTACTTATTCCACATCAAATTATATAAAAATAAAAATCACTAACTCACCTAGCGACTGAACATTATCAAAGGATGTCTTCCTTAAATGCTTGTGAAAAACAATTGATACCACAGTAAGGCGTAGTGAAGGCCTTTATAAACCTGAAAAGTTAACTATTGTCTAATAATAGTACTAAATAGACCTAAAGAGTGACTTTTTGTCATGTTTTCAAAAGGATGAAATAAACTACTGATAAGTCCGGGAGCCCAGAAGGTTTATTCAGCTGAAGAGGTACAAAAGGTTTGGTGGCCTGAAAGCTGTAACACTGGATTTCTAACGAAGAAGACAAATAACGTTGTTAACCAGGTCCAATAAATCATAAATCTCTTATAATTATATTATTTCTGTTTTCTCTCACTGCTTGTCCAATCGTGGCAAGAGACAATAAACATGAAAGGAGGGACCATGTTGGGCTATATTGTCTGGGCCCCAGTGCAGAACGAAGTTGGTGTCATTGGTAGACCTACTTGGGTAAACCTAAATGTATCAGCATCAATGCTGAAAGATTCACCCTTGTACTACTTTGACTGAATAACACCATACGGGCCTTTCGGGACCACTGTCTGGAGCCCCATGCAGGCAAATATTGCTGATATTGCTATAATAATATAACAAATATTGCTAGGGGCAGTATCCAACAAGTTGAATTTATGTACCTTCTACTAAATCAGTCGAAGACTGATAAGGCAACAGGGCCTATTTTTAGAGCTACTGTCTGGGCCCCTATGCAGGACAAAGTTACTGTCATTAGTGTTTTAGTATACCCCAATGTGTAATAGTTCAAATGCAAAAGAATTCACCCTTGTACCTTTTCAGCTGAATAATACCATATGGGCGGGGCCCTTTTGGGCCACTGTCTGTGGCCCAATGCAGGCAGATATTGCTGTTGTTGCTACAGCAATGTAATTAGTCTTGCTGGGAGCAGTATTCAACAAGTTTTGTTTATGTACCTGTTCAGCTAGATAA
>KN882206.1:324979-343117 GCA_000934455.1 Apostichopus parvimensis
CGTGGTGGCGCTCCGCTTAGATAGTCATCACCTGCTCACGGGCCCCCCCAAAATTTATTTTCGCACGACGCCCCTGGGCCTACACCACTGACTTTTCTCTGGAGTATTTCGGGAGTTTAGTTCATTGGGCCAATTGTATAAGTGAATCGACATCATTGGTCATTACCCGTGAGGATTTGATGGTCAGCGCCATATTGGTATACGCCACTTAGGGATGTAACACAATCAACTCCTATCATGCTTTCAAATGTTTCAGTTACCCCCATCCCTCACACGAGGAGCTCCCTGTGCCGGTGCCGCTGGCAGGCTACTAATGAAAAATTACGGACTGCGACACCCGCATTTGCTTGTGAGCGTCATTGTTTCATAACTCTATGGGCGGCCATTTGGGAAAACATACAACGACGAAACAAATAAACAAGAAAGACATTGGAAACGAAGAAATATGCAAAATGAAACAAACATATGTAATACCAATGTAAACATGTTGAAAGGCACACTTAAATAGGGAAATGAATATAAAAAGAAAATCATGTAGTGAAACATATCAAACACATGCAGTGGCGTAGCCAAGGGGGGCGTGGGGGCGACAGCCCCCTCCCCCCATGAAAGCTTATCGCCCCCCCCCAGTCGCCCCCCCCCCCCACTGGGATTTTGGGTGTCGAAAAAAATTACATGAGCAAAAATATAAAATACAAAAATATATCATTGGTCTGAATGGTCTCGAATCTCCATGATGACCACTCATGAACGACCCTTCGACCGCTGACCGGCAGTAGGCTATAATTGCTGAAAACCGGACGTGATATAGCGCATAGGCCAGGTTTTCACTTCTGGGACGTATCCTGATGCTCTTGAAACCGCACAAAAAAACAAATTTTCAAGAAAGGAGACAATACTATCGCTGAGAATCAGTCTATCATGTTAATACTGTTTCAGACGCAATCTTTGATTTCAGTTTGACATATAGTTCGGTCATTCAATATGTTACTTGCCTGAAAGCCCATAGTCACGCGCAATTTGCAGATTTGTCGAAAAATGTCAATGCCGGTGTCAAACTCACAAAAGATATGACGGTGCCCGTTCCCTAATATTGGGGAAATGAAATAGGGAGCATATTCCGTGGCAGCGCATCCCATGTTACCTAGTTGTTGAGTGATACCGGAGTTTACCCCACAGTGAGAACACTGGGTACACGGTGGTTACATAGTACGCTCCGACCAGAATTCACCCGATTACCAGATGCAGATCCACCTAACAACCGAGGTAACTTGCGTGAGGACTCCAACGAACAACCACTGGTTTATTTTCATGCCTTCATCACTTTAGCCACCACTCACATGGGACCTATTCTAAGTCTGACAATACATGCGCATGTGTGAGGTCCTGAAAATATAATTAAAGTGGTTTGTCTTGCCATCCTTGTTTCAAATTTCATAGAAATGTATTCTCGTAGACCTAGCAAAACATTTAAACTGACACAGTCCCATTGGTCATTGGTGGTCATTGGTGGTTTAACATGCTGGCGTATGACTTTTGGTAAAATTTGCGCTAAGCTCACTATACGAACTCGGATCTGGGACTGTGCCTAATTAGTTACTTATTTAAATTATTAATTATGGCGTATAAGGAAATGCACCATTTTGTGGTATGACTCCCAGGACGGCAAGGCGAGAAACTCACATGCAGTCGCGGCGGATAGAATCCATCGCCTATAGTATGTCCGGGGACATTTTGGGACATCGTTCCTATAGTCCTATATCTGAGACCCTGAGGTCATTCCTTGACCGACTTGGTGCAATATAATGTTCCCATTTCGAAGTAAATTTATTCACAGATTGTTAGTTGTCATGGGTTCGATTAAATGAGGGGTATTCTATCCTGAAACATAGGGCAAAATGGGGCTGGGGTTTCCAGTTCGCCGCATCATTTGTCAACTTGCACTGGGTTCTAATGTTCATGTCAATTGGAATCACTAATAACAGAAATAATCCACCAAAAATTAAGGCCGCATGAACTTTATTGCAGATTTCCTGAGTGATGAACTTGTAATTTTCTCCCGAAATCACGCAACTAGATGGCTGCTATCCAGCCTGGCAAGTGCCATCTCCAGCGATCTGGCAGGTATTGAAATCTGAAATGTTCTTGTTACGCTGCGCGCCAACCGATGGTGGCGCTCCGCTTAGATAGTAGTTGCGGCCGGAATACTCGAATCGATTACGTTGCCCCACGTTTCAAATCGGATTGACGCCTCTGCTTACAATGCCTGGGAAGTGTCATTTCCGACGATCTAGGAGGCCTTTTTAGCTAAAATTTTAGGTACGCTGCGCGCCGACCCATGTGGCGCTCCGCTTAGATAGTAACTTGACGCCCTCCCAGAAAAAGGTGAAGCCCCCCCCCCCCCGCGCACCCCCACTGAAGAAATCCTGGCTACGCCACTGAACACATGCAACCGAGGGATAAACAAGGAGCACGGGAAAGTCAAAATTGATCCACTTGTCAGAACAAAAAGATCAATTGCCACCATAAAAACAAAGATGTATTGTAAGCAAAGGAACATTGGCTCGAAATCAAAACGAACGCTCTCACGCGAAACGAACGAGTGCTCAGAACAAAAAGAACAAACGCCAACATTAAAACGAAGATGTAACATAATCAAATGGGCTTTCGCACGAAATAAAAACGAACGTTCACGCGAAACGAACGAGCGCCTATAAACTAAAAGGACAGATGCCGCTGTTTTGGTTTTTCCTTGACCGTGTTATTTAACGAAATGCATTACATTTTGTATGCACGGCACTTCTGTCCATCCACGCTGCACCACTGGCGGATCCAAGGGGGGGGCCAAGGGGGGCCATGGCCCCCCCCCCCCAAGGGGAGCCAAAAAGGGTTTCTGAACATCCGCTAAATCATATGATTGGAAATTTAAAAAATCGAGAGGAATAGCAGTGGTAGACTAGTCTAAACCTTTTCGTTTTCTGGCTTAAAATTAAATGCAGAGCTCCCAACTGACCCGCAATTCGCGGGAATTAGACCCGCATTCTAACACCCAAACCCGCTGACCCGCACAAGCGTCCGAAAAACCGCATTGTAATTGTGCATCAAATTTTGACTTAGCAACCATCATTTCTTTAGCATTTAGCATAATAGAGTATAAAACCTCCTTTACAGCATCATTTGAAACTCAAATTAGCCTATATTTCTTTTCATTGGGGCGAGCAGCGAACATTTTCATGCCACGGGAAAGAATGAATTACGGTACCGGTATCACCTACTATTCAATTTATTGATGTTACACACAAAAAAATGCATATTTCTCAGAAAATTTTGGGTGACAAAAGCCTTTCTAAGTGCCTCCATTTTACATGTAGGCATCACCAGGATTCCAAAAAAATTCAAAAGGGGAGGGGGAGACCCCCTCCCCTTATACCCTCCCCCAGGACGGCGATTCGTGGCATGGACCAGCAGTTACAGGCTGGTTGTAAGAAACTTATAACCTATGAGAAATAAAATTTCTTGAGAAAGATGATCCCAACTTTGTTTTATAAATATTTTAGAAAGTTACACCTGGGAAACATTTTTTTTTACGTTTACGTGGAGTGAACTACCATCTTGGTGACATCCCACAATCTTCCATCTCCCAAGGTAACTACAAGCAATGACGTAGTTATGTACCACACTTCCACAGTATAATTTTTGTTGTTGTAAAAATTGTGTTATGAACACAACAGAAAATCTACGCTATGTACACTTTGTGTATCCGTAGTTGTTGCGCGTACTCGTTAGGCTACTTCAGTAAATTTGTTTGGGCTTTTGGTCATCTCAGTTGGACGGACAAGGCATTTCAGCAATTCAGTGAAACTAAGTTACAATAATTGTGATAAAAAAGAATAAAAACAGGTACAGTTTTCGTTATTTCGGTAGAAACCTAGGCCTTGATGTCTAAAGTGAGCGTTAGAGACTATCTGATTTATTCGTGCTTACACTTTACAGGGAGATCAGAGAACGAACGAAAATGTATTTCGAACAGTTGATACAGTGTAGGCAAACAGTTAGAATATACCTCCCATAGGCTTAGGCCCTAGCCGAGGCCAAGTGTTCCTAGTATAAAATTAGCCTAACAAATGTAAATTATGACAAGGTACAGCTTCATGAAGGATGTAACAGAGAAATATTTAAGAGAATCCACGATTCCCTTTTCGGTCAATATTTCAGATGATTGGGAAGAAATATAGCCTACTTATCGTTTAGCACGATAACAAACAAAGATGATGCCAAGCCTAACGTTAGCAGCTGAAATTATATTAATTGTTCTGCTGCCTAGACTACCCTATCATATTAACAATAAAGCACAATCAGAATCAGGTGCTGATGAATAAAAAACAGGCCAAAGTTAGGCCTAATGGCTGCAGCGCGGTTAAAATTGGAAATTTTAGATGATGCAAAACCGTATAAGCTTCATGTTCATGTAGGCTATAGCCTACTGCTGCACCATCAGCTGAGCCTATCCTTTCACAAAACCATCACTGTGGCTGCACATGTTTACAGATGAATAAGAAAATGGGTCATGTTGTTAGACGTTCATCCAGATGAATAGCAATTGGGCACTTTAATGTGTTGGTCTGACTATTGCTGACAAAATAGCCACCTTTGGCACATAAGTCTTCGTGGTCAGTATGGATTGTTCAGGAAATATATTATCTGATAACGCATCTATGCAAGATGCTTGAAATTACTACACCCAAAAAAATATGCGTAAATCTATTGGTTCTTCCTCATATGAACTTTAATATTTCACTCTACTATGATAAAAAATGCCAACCATCAGATTGGTACATATAGCAAATGACAAAACCTTTAGATGTATGACCTTAACCATTCCAATGCATGTAGCATACATTAATTACCTATCCCCTGTACTTTGCTGAAGAACATCTGCTCCACAGCCTGGTACATTTCACAATAACGATGAATAAATAATATTTTTTTAGAAAAATTAGCCTACATGTGCTATTTCTAAATCCCAGATTTTACTCTATACTGTGGAAGTCTGACCTTACATATTGTGGCATGTTTTAACCTGTTCAGTTTTTTTCTTTTTAAATCATTTTTTATGATTTTTAATACCTCCAGATATTTACATGTTTCTAAAAACTTTTTCATAACCTCTGGAAAACTGACTTGATATTTCAGATTTCCAATGTCTGCTGATACATCTATGAGATATGGTGCTTCCAGACTAGAAATACCATCAGGGTTTGGAAATATCTTGTGGTTGATTTCCCAAGAAGCAATGAGGGCACATCCAGATAACTTGTTGCAGTTCATTTCTGGTTTCCTTGATGACTTAGTGAATATCAGAGAAAGTAAGATGGTTTTATAACATAAACTATGGTTAAGCAGGTAAAACTTTAATGGGATGAGAAAGTTCAGGCTTTGCTTACAGTCAATATTTACTTCTTCAGCTGACAGTAAATATATGGCAGCTATTATTGTGAGTTGCACACTTTGACCTTTAAACACAGATGCTGTCCCAGTTATAAGTTATTAAGTCAAACATTGCACATGTATTCCCAAGCATAAAATCTGTGGATTAAAACATATTATTTTTATGTCATGATATTACTCAGCTGGTGTCACTTAGCAAAATGCTGTGTAAAATACAAAACTGCTACACAAATGCTAAGATGTAAAGCTGTTTGTACCCAGAATTTCTGATTGCTTAAAACTTAGAAGGCTCAAAATTGGTATGCAAAGTATAACCGCTTAATAACCCAAATGGTTATTCCTTCTACACTGCAGCAATTAAGAACAAGGAAATGGCACACTATTCAATTTTAAGTAGTTCCAATTACATTATAAAAATTGTTTTCATTTAAGTGTTTCATCATCCTTCTTCAACACAGCATTTTTTTTGTTGTAGGGAATCGAGCAAAAGTTGGTTAGTCAGTTCAATAAAAGATTCCTTTTGTTACTAGCATGATAACACATTCATATGAAAGCCAAACGTTGAGACATGTATGATGTAACCATTTTATAGTGGATTGATACTATGTGTTTTGTGTTTATGCTACAGAAACAGGATTGGATCCTGTGGTAAAGAATGGGGTACTTGCACAAGTTGAGACAGAGTATGCACAGCTCAGAGAACAGAGATCATCTGAAATATCAAGCCAAAAGAGTTAGGCTCTCAAAGGAAACCTTAGCTCAGGTTGGTATAACTTGCAAACTAATTTTCAGAAAAGAAGTTTGATTTACATCTTTTGTAAATATTATCTGCTGCATATTATGTAACAAGGATAACTTCAGCAATTGGAATCAAAGGATAGAAATGGTAGATGAAACAAGCTCAAAGTCAGTCAAACACGATGGTCACTTGAGTTTAGCTAATATTATCATCAAAGAGTCTGTTAATGGATGAATAAAATCAAATGGAGGTCACAGAAGGTAATTATAAAAGGTCCTTTATTGGGTTTTGTAATGAGCAATGGCTTTTGAGTGTCATGTTAACAACAATGTATATTCTGTAACTTCAGTTTCCATTCAAATAGAGTACATTGCAGGGAAATAATAGAGGTCTTTGACATTATAAAGGAAATATGGCTATTTTTGCTGAAAAAACAAAGAGCCTGTTACATAGCTATGCTGAATCAGTTGTTTGCCTAAATTATGTCTCTCCTAATATTATTACAGATGTCTTCAAGAGACCCACAACCTCAGTGATTTAGACAACAGCAAAGGAATACTGAAGATAGCAACATTTGTAGCCACAAGAATGTTGAACACTAAAACAGATGCTGGTTGTAAAACTGTGAATAAAGATACTATTGATATGTTTAATGAGTCACTGCGGTTTTTAAATTAAATTAAGTAACTTGCTGGTTTTGTAAAGTGTGTCAATATTCAAATGGTTTTCCTGGAGAATTTTGATACAGATAAAAGTTATTTTGGCACAGATATTTGTGTTGACTTTTCTTTTTTGTTCAGAATATGGCTGTTTGCAACAATTAATGAACGATCACTATCATCCCAGAGTTCATGGGACTGTCAGAGTTAACTTTGTACTTCCTCTTTATAAATGGACTAAATATTGTCGAACTCAATGCTCAATCTCATATAGAGACCCTTCACAAAACTAAACTGAACTGACCAACTATGTTCACAAAAAAATAATCATAGCATTGGAGAATTCACAGATAAATTGTAGCTGTAATTTGGAGTTATCATGTTTAAAAGGTTTTCAGACTTTGATACTGTACCTGTCAACCTACTTGTGACATTTGACCTCTACCAACTTCAATTGCATTCTTGCATTCACCAATCTATATATACCTACCAAGTATGACATTAATTCAACCTGTGTTGGTTGAGATTTTGTGTTTACAAGATGTTTGTGAAGATTTCCTGTTACAACCCTAGCCACCAAAAAATCGTAATGAGGAAACATTGTTGTTGAAAAGAACATGTACTTTAATTACTATGTACGTCACAATACCAACTATAAACTAAGTCACACACATACGGTTGAAGATATATTGACATTTTAAGAATTTCTGTTAAGTCCTGCCCACTCATTAATATTCAAGAGATGGAAACCAAAAACAATAGGGCACATCTACCTACCAAGTATGACATTGATTCAACCTGTGCATGTTGAGATGTCATGTTAACAAGCCATTTTCTACGAATTCCCATTACGCCCCACCCATGCATGAAAATTAATAACGTAAGATCACTTGTTGCAAGGAACATGTACTTTCTATGTAGTTACATCACCATACCAAGTATAAACTAAATCGGACATACCGTTGCAGAGTTATTGAATTTAACACTTTTATGGTATTAGCCCCAGCTCACTTATTAATATTTATGAGATAGGAACCAAAACCATTAGGGCACATCTACTCATAATAGGTCATCTATCTACCAAGTATGACATTGTTTTAACTTGTGTTTGTTGAGATATCCTGTTACAAGCCGTTTTGACAATTTCCCATTAAGCCCCCACCAACTCATGAGTATTAAATGAGGTAAAAATGGTTGTTGAAAAGAACATGTACTTACTATCTACATAACCATACCAAGAATGAACTTAATCCGACATACAGTTGAAGATATTGCCCTTAGAAGAATTTTATGTTAAGGCCTGCCCACTCATATTCATGAGATGGGAACCACAAACAGTAGGGCACAACTACCAATCATGACATTGACTCAACTTGTGGTTGTTGAGATATAGTCATTTACAAGCTAGCCGTCACATCCACACACACACACGAACATCTGCCAGAACTTGGTCCATTACTTAACTGTTATTGGTTGGTTTGAATGAAACTTTCTTCCTTTGATAAAAAATATAAAAATTCTCATGAAGGGGTGGTCCACACAAAAATTTCTAACAACAGATTGGGTGAATTCTTTACTACCAAGTGGTGACAATGTGTGTACAGATATTAGTTAAGCAATAATAACCAATGACCAGGTGTAATTTCTAAATTTCAAAGTTATAAATGGTTTTATTCTTAATATGATCTTTTCCTTTCAGATTTTCAATTCTGACAATTTAGGCACAATGCTGTATGTGCATTTCGTAGTCATAGCTGCATGTAAAAGCATTAGCAAATGTTACCTAAATAGTTGCTTCAAACAGGCTAGTTGTTTTCCCCATGGAAGGAAACAGGGAGTGACAAAAGGAAGTTAAACTACTTACCCTTTGTGAACATATGTTTTGTACATATATTTCAGTCTTCCAAACCTAAAAAAAATTTCACTTACAGTAGATTTCAAGCCACTTATACAGTGCCCTTAAATGTGGGTTTGACGTTTTCCTTCCTTAAATTAACTGTCATAGCAATGTCATATGTTAAAGTTGTGAACTTTTAATACAGGCTCCCTGTATATATTTTGGAGAATATAGTCAACATTGAGAAGCAATTCATGTACCATGTGATTAGATAGTCATGGCAACCTTGATTCATAAGCATGAGTGTTTGAAAGTGAAGTGATTGGAAATTTTATAAACTCATTTGGTGTATGTCATATGTGCTGAGAGCTGAAAAAAAGATGCTTGCTTTATCATCGAAACCATCAAATCATTGACTAGATGAACACAGCATAGCTACCATAAGCAGCTGTACCATTGAGAGCGTAACCAAAGATTAAAGGCAGGTTTCTTTCTTAAATTTGTGGTCATTTACTGATTGGGAAGAGGAGAATCATTGTAAACAGTGACTGAACTCAAAGGTTGATATGTCTCTGAGTAACTATTGCCGATGATGTCTGATGACGTAGTCTTGTGCCAGAGCACTGAATTAAATAAGCCATGACAGAGTAGAAAGATGAGAAAAAACAATTATATATTAATTGGCAGATATGGTACATTCCATTGCCACAAATCAATGTATTTTACATGACAGAGGGCTGTGTTACTGTATCACAGACCACAGTGACAAAAATGTTACTAACACCTGCAGAGAACATGGCATATACAGATAAGTAAGCCTACAAAATGAACACTAGAAACAGCACAGAAGATTAAACTAAATGAAAATATGTGGGCAGTTTGGTGATGAAATGATGGCTTTTAGATCACAGATTGCTGCAATGATAGCTACACAATATGTAATGTTACCTCAGATTAAAACAGTAACAAGGAATCTCCTCAGAGCATTGTGACATTTTGACAAACACAAGTAGCATCTTCCAAATGTTGATGAGGGTATTAAATCAATCTATCACTGACATCTAAACATTTTTGTACTACAAATGAGACAATTTCCCCAAACTTTTCATAACCTTAGATGTTACAGGCTAATGTAGAGAGGAGATGATTTTGTGCAGCAGTTGTCACATGAATATGAATAGAATCATACATCCATATATCCATAATGTCAGATTTTGTCATCAGAGACACATTATGATAGCATCACCATTCTGACCATTCACCTACTTACTGGTTAAATTCATGATTGTGGTCACAGGGATTGCCTTGATTTTGACTTTAGTAATTATACAAACTGGAAAACCCATCCCTTGTCAGACACACCCACCAATCTATTCTTTGGTGTGAGATCTGAACTGGCCACTTAACCGTGCGGTACATGATTGCTATTAATTAACCATATTTAAAAATGAGCTGCAATAATGAAAGTACTATTTTTTCAAGTACTGATATTTGCTATCAGCAGTTGGAATGACCAGAGTAAATTGAATGTACATGAAAATTCTTAGCTAGACTAATCACAGTAGGAAGAAGCAAAAACAGAAAAGAAAATGAGCCTCATATCTACGAGATGCTGTCACAAAAAGTACCTTATCACTTTATAGTATGATATTTGGCAGTTAAAATACTGTCATTAAATTTTGTGTTAACATTTACAGAACCTACTGGTAGTTTAAGCATGATCAGTAAATGCTTTATAAACTCTTCTCTGTGATAAAGGGTATGGTAGCAATCCCTTTGTCATAGAGTTTCTGTACAGATCTCTCTGTTCATATTGTATATTAAACCAGTCAGCAATGAAGGTGGATGAGAAGTAGAGAACTAAAGTAGATAAAAACATTAATTTACGATGTTGAAATGCCAACATTCTGCCACCAAAGCTACAGTAGAATGTACGATATTGCCACACCTGTTAATTTATAGCTACAAAAATGTCAATATACTCCTAACAACATCACAATTATATCTTAATGGATTGTTTGAAATGCATTTCAAACTTAATAACCGCATTTTTACTTCCAAAATGTTGCAATTCTAACACATGTTGGAGCCTTGAAACCTGACATTAAATGTACATTCCTGACAAATAGTTGCTCAAAATGACAACACCTCTTTGAATGCCAGTCTTGCTTCTAAATTGCTAATTTTCAGTTAACACTGCACAACTCCCATAATTGCATGGTATGTACCATACACATTACTGAATAAATGTGTATGATAATTCTTGGGTGGGTGAGGGGTGGAGATTGAAAAAATTGTCCATTTGATGTGCTTGAGAGTATTTGAAGCAGAAGAAGCCAAATGATCTATGGACTACAGTAACTATTCTAGGAACAACCTTTTCTTTCACAATGCACAAAGCTTGTCTACTTTTAGGCATTTTGTGTAACACTTATATCTTACCAAACAGACTTTAGAGAAATAAGAAATAAAAGCATATTGACTACACTCTCAGTCACTGCTACCCATAACAGAAAAGCTGAATTGCTTAATGCAACTTTATTAGCTAACTGCTGACTAGTTACATATCAATACTCACAAAGCAATGTTCTGTGCAATACAAACTTTGTTCAGGTGGAAAAACTCTTGAGATATAAGACTTTAAAGAATTTCACCTCTGCTGATCTTTGAAGTGCACTTAAATTAAAAGGGACACTCCTACTCAATAGAAGTTGTCATAAACTAATTTAACCTTGCTTGACGCCTAATCTATAAAGTGATGGTTTGTTAAAGAGAGCGTGCAAACACTGTCAAAAACACCTATGCCATGGAACTTATTCCATATTTTTCAATCTATAAAATGCTCAAGATGACCTTTGACCTATTTTTCTGTACAGTTTGCTGTGCCCCTTGACCAATAGTTGCTGACTATCAGAGCAGGTCTGTTTGACATACAGTATGCAGGTTTAAATCATTCTTCTTGTTAGTCACTAAAATACTTGGTCCTCATATTCCAGTGCTATCTTTTACTTAACTACCAATTATTTAATGCTACCAACTAGACAATAACCATGACCCTGTATGACCTTTAACCTAATTTTTGTGCCAACATTAATGGAACTCCTGCCTTTGAACTGTTGTTGAGAGACATATAGATAGACACTTTGCTATGGCAAACACATCATTTGCTATTCCAATTGAGCTAACAATTCCATCACAAATTGTTGATCCTTGTCCCAAACTCCCATCAAGCTTGCTTCAAAATATTATTACAGAAACATTACTTGGTCTGATATTAAATACAGTGATAAATTGCTACATTTCTGATTTGGCTAAAATAAGAAATAAACACAACAGTTTATTTGACGTAACATGGTATCCCTGCTTACAGTAAAAGTGCTACATTAGAATAATAAACGCAACATAGTTTATTTGACGTAACATGGAATCCCTGCTTACAAGTGCTACATTAGAATAATAAACGCAACATAGTTTATTTGACGTAACATGGAATCCCTGCTTACAAGTGCTATATTAGAATAAGTTCCTTATTCAACTGAGCTGACATTTGCAATAGTTGAACTGTACAATTTTATTTACATTTTTGGAACCTTCATTACAACTCTAAACTGAGATCAATATTCCACTGTCCACAGCTTTTCTGCCAAACCTAAATTTGCATAAACGTTACAATATTCTGGCACCTCATATGAATGAGGAAAATCTTTTACATTTGATACAAAGCATGATATTAATACTTCTCTGTTTGCAAAAAGCAAATAGAACTATCTTTATCCCTACCATTACTTACACCAGGTGAACCTTACTCTCCCAATAAATAGAAATGGCTCTTTCTGATGATTGCTGGTTCAGTTATCTAACTAATAATCTATTACAGATGAAGCAGTTTACTGTTTGACAAGTAAATTGAACACAAGGACCAAATTAACAATTGATCACAAAGAACTACTTATTTTATGAACTGTTAGAATTTCTTGGCATGCCTAAAGTAGGCATAGATAAACCCATGCTACAGAAATACTGCAAAATTGGTCTTTTTGAGAGCTTATTAAAAATAATTCATGAGTTAATCCTTTAGTTGAACTAGAACAAAGTTTAAGGAGAGACCATCTTAAATCTCTTACTTGAAAATATTTCATACATAATTACACAACACCTTCCTACTGAAATTAAATATTTCAAGAAAAATAAAAAATCCCTTCGCAACTTTTACGGCAAGAAAATCAGAAAAGATGGCACCTTAAGTTGATTGTTTTCACAAGGCTAATTAAGACACTGCTTTGAAAATACTTAACATTTTTTTCTCTTTGAGAAGCCACAGGAAACCACATATTAAACTGAGTTTTATACTTTTCAACAAACCTGACCAAGGCTAACTGGACACATCACACTGGAACAATTAATTGCTACACCTATCTGACACTTGCTTGGACTATTGGGCATATAACTCTATTGTAATATTAAACTATCCCACAAGAACATCTATGAAGCTTCCTCTACCAATAATACCACTATATACAGAAATAAGAACCATTTCAACTTTTTCATTTCTTTTATGACCCCAAACTGCTTAGTTCAGTGGTTCAACATTGTGCCTCTTCATCTTTGACAATGAAGACACTAAACATTGCAATATCGAAACACTTAAAACAGAAACTTGTTTGAAAGCTACCACCAGCTACCAGGTGATCTCAGCTCATTATAGCAAGTATGCACATTATGTACAGTATCTACGGCTCAAAGGACATTTACCAGATTTGATTGAAGTCACTATGCTGATATCAATCTTCTACTACTAACAGTAGGCTTAGCCTGTCTGCTAATGGTTTACAATACTTTCTGTAGCCTTGTGAAGTAAAGTGAAGGAAATCACAGAAGTCTGACCTATCTAATGAGCCATCTGCTTGAATAAATTCAACTTTCGGATCAAAATACTCTGCTTTGGGAATGGTTGGTATCGCTTCAGCTAACAGCTGGTTGATTTTTTTCATCTTGGCTCGCAATGGGTTGTCATTCTTGCCTCTGGGTGGAATGGCCTGTCAGGGAAAAACACACAAGACAGTGAAAGATGTGATCATCTCTTTTATGAGTAAATTAGTGAGATAACAGACAATACCCAGGCACTGAGATCTAAACTATTATCAGGTTTCAATTCTCAGTGAGGTCATCAGGAGAACAACTTTACAGTAAACAACTGAGCACATTACTGTTGTTGGATGATCAACTATGCTATATAGCCAGCATTCAAATCTCTGACAATCTCGGGCAACAACATACTTGCAAAACAATTACCTTTGAAAATGAAAATGAAATCTATTAAAGCTAGGTTCATTGTCCTTTTTGTAGTCCTTGCAGCCTTTTTCCTTTTGGGACTACCATTTTGCTTTATGTATGTACTCAGCCTCTAGAGATATAAACAGATCTTTGTGACAAGCAACATGTATCAACTTAATGAAGAAATTTGTCTTTCTGCCAAATGAAAATGAGATAAACCATACAAAGAAGAACTTACTAGTACTAATAAATGTGCCGTTGGCTGCTTTGATCGAATGTACAATGAAATAGCTTGGATTCCATTAGCTACTGCCTCAGCGGTGTGTGCATGGTTGTTGGTACCAATGAGTAAGACCACTACCTGGTGTGGGAAAAAAAAGGTGAAATATGAATGCAAAAGACCACCGGTAGAACAACATTCCAAGATGATAAGTGTTGGCTATACGTAGAAAATAGAAACCCTATATTTATCCACAAAGGTAACTTCTATGCAGTAGGGCAAATCAGCAGAAACATTGGTCAAATGAAATGTTAAATCTTCATATCAAACACGTGAAAATATAAGTTCCTGAGGTACGAGTAGTACAATCAGTCAATGAAAATTAACAAAGGGAATGAAATTCCACTAAATCACAGCAAATTTCAGTTGAGATCTTTCACAAAACTGAATTTTCTACTGGATAGGGTTATTGCACTCTCTCATTGGTTGATTTACACAACCAGTATATTTAACCAAGCTTTTTTACCTTTAGAATTGTCATGCTAAAAAGGTATTCAGACTTTTCACTATGTTGACCTCAAAACGTTATTTGGCCACCACAAATTTCAATTAGTGTTGTTACACTCACCAATGACAATCTACATGATACAAAGTACAAATTTCAACCATGCTGTCTTTAGGAGTTATTGTGCTTCCTAGGTTCTCATATTTTGAGCAGGCACTGTTGACCTCAAATGACCTTTGACCGCCACAAGTTTTGGCAAAATCGTCACATTTTGCCTTTGGCAAGGGATCAAAACTGGAATTGTATCTTTTCATACATAAACCCTGTTTACTTCATCCATATATACATGTTTTCTCAGTCATCATAGATCAACAATTATCCACACAGTCAACTACAGTATGTCACATTTACGGCAACCCTCCACTTTGAATACCAGTGGTAATAAGCACATCCAATATTTCCTTTTGAAGTTTTTGTGTTTAAAACTTTTCACAATTTGACATATGTTGACCTTAAATGACCTATTTCATAGGAGTTTTTACTTACCAGGTGGCTCAACATACAAAGTATGAACTTCATCCATGCTTTATTTTGCGAGTTATCAACATTTATCAGTTTCAGACTTTGACCGCTGTTGACCTCAAATGACCTTTATCTTCAGCAAATTCAATAGGGCTCTAAGTGCTCAATAAGATGCATGCCAAATATGAAGTTCATACACTATGGATCTACTTTTGGAGTGTGTTTTACATGCGAAGGCATCATACATACACAAGTCAACAAGACATCACAGTCAGCCCTTCCCTCTGGCAAGGAATCAAAAATGGAATTGTATGTTTTCATGCATAAACCATGTTTACTTCACCCATATATTCACAAAAGTTTTCACAGTGATCATAGATCAACAATTATCCCCACAGTCAACTGCAGTTTGTCAACAGTTTTGAAAGTAACCAATTAGAAGTAACCATGATGTACAGTTATCAACTGAACAAATTGACCTCAAAGTTGTAATAAAACAAATCGGAAGAGAAAAACTACAACATGCCACTGTACCTTTGGTTTGATATCCTCAATCTCTCCATTTTCAAGCCTCCAGAGCACATTCTGTGTGGTATCACTTCCTATGCCAAAGTTAATGCAATGAAGAGGTTCGAAAAGCTCTGACCAAACAATACTCTGCTGCAATCGTGCGATCAAAGAATCACCGATAAATAGAACATCTGGTTCCTTATTCTTCGAATCTTTCACAAATTGCTCATGCTGAAATTAGATACAATAAAATGTACACACTAAATGTAACATATTGCAGTTTTCTACAACTTCATTCTAACAGTAGATCTCATGTTTTTACATATTTATGGGTTGTTATGATATGTTTTTTTTTTATATCAGGGAGGGGCGGTGATTGATAAAAACTTTAACCTAACTTTTTATGCAAACATTAATGAAACCCCTGCCTTTGATTGTTTGAATTTTTTATTGAATCATTGACTAAAAGGGTCATTCCATATCAAATCATCAGATTTTGCAGTATGTTGTGGTCCAATGAATGACACAATAAATTTGGTACTTTTAAGAAGAGGTCGAACCACAACCATCCGTGAGTTGACACGGAATGACCCAAAATGTACATGGTCATGATTGTGTTATTATTTGGCATACGCTACTACACAATAGTACCAACAAAGATGGTAGAGTTATGGGGTATTATGACCACCCTTAGGCCTAACTGGTCTGGCTAACAATATTGGGAGAAGCAGTCGCATCAATAAAGGCTATGCTAGGTCTAACTAACTGACAATGACATCATATCACCACAACAAATGCCATACAAGCCCATCAGCTAGGCCTACATTAACATGCCATGTTCAATATGATAGCCCAGATACATTGTGTTATTGATTGCGACTTTATTTTATGCTAAATCAAGTTTTCGTGAATTTCATGTAACATTATTATTATAACAGTTGAGTTAGTTACTGAGTTGGGCCCACCCAAAGTTGAAATAGATGCTAGCCTAGCCTACAGTATTATGTAGCACTGTTGACACTAAACAAGTCTAGTCTTTGCAATGACAAAAAAATGTTTACAAGATCCATCCATCTTCTGTCTCCTTGAACATCCACGACTTCAGCCGCGACATCAGCTCCTTCTGAACTCATGTTCGACGGAGACTAACCAAGAGGGGGAGACAACCAGTTTAATTCTTTAAAACTTGAACGTTACCTAGGCCAATTTTCTCTGACATTTAACTGAACTGTTCGTCCTATGGCAGCAGATGTTTAATAGTGGCCTAATTGAAGGTAGCAGCCAATAAGAGCAGACACTAAAAGACATGGCACACAGTACTGCCGCTGCGGTCGTGTGTGTGTGTTATACTGACACTGCGGTCGAGTGTGTTGTTCAATTAGTGCATAAATAAGAAAGGTATTGTTTTTTTTTGTTTTTTTTCGTTTTATCTAAATCGATTAATTTGAGATATGGACCTAGTTGAGATGTCCGGTTAGCACCGCATTTAGTACCACGTCTCAACTACGTCGAAAATTCAAATTAATCGATTTAAAAAAATATTTTTGGGGGATCATTATTTACGGGTATATACAGGGCGTTAAGAGAGGTCGTTATCGGGGTTAAAACTTTTGTTACCGATAGTAGAGATATACCACGTGAAAGAAAAATATTTCTACTTTAATGTGGTGCTAACCGAACATCTCAACTAGGTCGATAACTCAAATTAATCGATTTGAAAAAAAATAAATCATTTTGGGGATCATTACACATAACGTATATATACAGAGCGTTAAAAGAGTTCCGTATCGGGGATAAAACTTGAATGCCACTTTTGGTCAAGAAATCGGTTTTGTTACCGATAGTAGAGATATACAACGTGAAAGAAAAATATTTCTACTTTAATGTGGTGCTAGCCGGACATCTCAACTAGGTCGATAACTCAAATAAATCGATTTTGAAATAATAATTCTTTTAGATCGTAACACATTACGGCGCGTTTCAACCAAATTCAGTTCCTATTTGCATCCCCTTCCCACTAGGATCGAACGGTTTGTAGCCATCGATATTCAATAAATCAAAGTGTTACTGACTGTTTTTTCACACCACGTCATTGTACCAAACGTGACTGTTGCATATTCTCATACATTAATGTGTTTAGACATTGGGGGAGGGGGGGAGATAAACGTTTGGTTTAACCTTTCTCCACAAGTTTGGGCAGGATCACAAGTTTAAGTTGACTATGGATGCAGAATTCGTCCACCATTCCATTCCAGAATTATATTACCGTACATGAAAGAACAACATCTCATCTCCATTATGGTGCAATTTTTGGCTTTTTACAGTATGCATAGCGTGAATTATTATCGCTTTAAAACAGGTAAGAAAAAGGAACCGTCTTGTTAAAGGGTGTGAAGACTCGCGAACAAAGAAACGTCTCATGCC
>KN882206.1:343547-362355 GCA_000934455.1 Apostichopus parvimensis
TATTGGCTGCTGTTAGTGGCTGCTACCTTCAAACAGGTTCACTCGTGTGACGGAAATCGTAATCTTTGACTGACCACAACCCACTATCGAACATGCTATTAACTAGCCAAACCAAAATAACTCAACATAGGCTATAATACGTACGAACACAACCTGTGCAAACGTGTAGGCGATAGTTATGCCATGCAATTTCTGGACACTGGCTTTTTTTTGTGATTTCACAGATTACAATCCCCAGCTGGTGAGAGAGAACTGTCCAAACAAGAGAAAAAGAAAAATAAGACTCCAGGTGCAGCATATGCAGTTTGACTTTTGGTCGAAATTCTCTATCCCTTTTTTAAAGGAAGATCAAACGTTGTAGACTAGGCCTATTAAAGCCTAGCCTAAGTATCCGAATGAAGTTAGGTGTATGAACGCCGGTTGTAGTGCCATTCCGCCATAGGTACATACCGCCATACCATTCCGCCATAGGTTATAGACTGAATTGTTGTTAAGACAAGATTGGGGAATAGATACACAGTCTTTAAGAACTTTAATGTACTTGTTGATTGAATAGTATTAATTGAAAGTTCGTAAGAGTTGATACACTGTTTTCAAATATATAATATAGTTAGTTGAATAAATCGAATTAACTAAAGTTGATTGTTAATTAAAAAGATTCTGATTGTTGAATTAAATGACCGATTTTGTAGATTACATATCAGATCAAATTCAACATAACAATGTAAGTCAGAACTCCCCTATTACATATATATATATATGGAAGCTGGTCATCACCGACATGAGTCTATATGTGAGTCCTGCCAGAGCCGACGCACGCACCCTCGGTGAGATTCCCCCTACGATGTACGCATGCACCCTCAGTAAGACAGCTCCTCTCGAAGTGACAGGCACCCGCAGTAAGATTCCCTCTACGACAGAAGAGCGCAACCTCAGTAAGAGCAGGTTCCTCTCTTCATGACGTACACAGGGTTATATCACTGGTTGAACTTACGAATCCCAAAGAGTACAAGTGTTCTTAAGCCTATTTTAGTTATTTTATTTTCCACAAATGTTAGAGAAGGGCTTATGGATTACATCATCAGGTCTGGTCACTTCCAATTCAACATTTTATCTCACATTTGGAATCTAAAAAAAAAACTTGAATATCATGCATGTGTTACATGGGTGACACAAATGCTGTTTATTTTGCTTATGCATTACTAAGCTTACATCTAGGCATGGTATAGATCTTAAACTGAGAATAGTTTGTTCAAAAATGTCAAAATATACCGTTTTTACACTGCTTCCGCCGAAGAACGCCATCCTTGTTTACATACAAATTGGTAAATAGCTCTCACCAGAAGGAAAATGTCTAGATGAGACCCTCATCTTTTTTGAGTAGAAATGATCAGAACCTGTCTTTTTGTTTGTGTGCATGCACAAAGAATTTATCCATAGAAGGGGATGTCTTTCTTACAAAAGATATGCCTTTTAGAGAAGCCCTGAGCTACATCAAGTACTGTATATTCACATTTGAAAAACCACTCTCAATCTAACACATTTTGAAAAAGAGTAAAAAAATATGTCATAAGCCAACTAGTCTTAAACCTGGAATAGTTCTAGTATGTTTAAAGTGGAATTAGTTATTGTTTGAATAATATGTTTTATCCATACAGGCTGAACAAAATACAAACCAATGTCAGGGATATTCCAGTGGCTGACGTGGATTCCTTAGCAAAACCATATTCTCTTAGTAATTTGTATTGCAAACTATAATTGATTAAAGTCGGTGATAGTTTTATAAATTCTTGTGTCAATATCAGTCTTACTAATGTTATCCGGTCATTTGAGCTGAAGTTTATTTTTGCTGATAATATCTGAATCATCGATCCACAGATAATAATTGTTTAATAAATAACATGGATGGTACAAGCAGAACTTTCAAATGTTCAGGTTTCAAGGATAAACCAAGAAGCAATTAAAGTAGTCTAAAAGCATTTGAAGCACAAACCACCAACTATGATCAATGCATGTAATAAGGGAAGATTTGGCTAGATAAACTAGCTGTACATTCAATCAACAATTACCACTTAGGGACCAGATATTGAGATAGGAGTTTCAATTAACAGTAAAATATTTTTCTCTTCAACATAAGTTTTACATTGTCTCCCTTTAATATAAAACGTTATACACTAAACATCCATGTAATGTACATATCTGTCTGCATAAAGAGAGACCACTTTCACACCATGCAGTAGGTTTCCTCAATAAATATTATACAACGGTTAGACAGGGTCATTGTCAAGGGGTTTTTTTTTGCCCATATTTATGTCTGCACTGAAGTCCAAATTTCCCTGTAAAAAGTCACAAAGGTAAAATGCAAGAAACCAACACGCACATGTGATTTGAGGTCAACTGTGTCTTAAGACCTTCTAAACACGATAAATGCAAACTCAAAACTTGTTTGAACCTCATACTTGGTATTGTAGATTCACCTCAGTAATAACGAGGAATGTTTTGAAATTGGTGGAGATCAAGGTCATTTGAGGTCAACTCTGAAAACCTAGTAAACCTGAATTGACTCAAGATGTGCAACTTATTTGAACTTTATACTACAGTAAGTAGTAGATACTCCCTAATAAGTACAAGATCCCTGTCAAATTGGTAAGGTCAAAGGTCGTTCGAGGTCAAAAGAACTAAAAGTCTCGAAACCGGCTTGTCAAGATGATAACTGCAGAATCAAAAGGTTGGATTAACTTTATGAACACACAAACTATTAAACAAAAACAATCAATGAACTTGATAGTACTTTCATATGTTGGTTCTCATTAGTAATAATCACTTGAAGTCAATTATAGTCAGCACTTAAATGCCTAAGTGCAGTGTTACTCTTGATGGTTCTCATATAAACTGTGGCAAGGAATCACTGAAATAATTGGTTTTCTGGTTTGCTTATTCCACAGATTCTGAAGAATGGCCATGCGTTTAAACAAATGGATCTTGTGCAGTTGTCTTGCAGCCATCTTTGGTTTTCTGAAAAGCATTATATTTCGAAAATCAAGTAAGGAAAAACTTGATTTGCCCATCACTAAAAGACAAGGACCAGATGGCCAGGAGGCCTCTACAGAACAAGAGGTAGAGTATTTCTGTGTGTTCAAGTGCTGTATTGTTATCAACTTTAATATCAACATATATCTTTGTATATTTCTGTCTTAATTTGGACTAGATTAATCAGTTTTTGATTCCTTGCTGAAGGCAGTTCTAGGAAACTATGTGATGGTGATGGGGTGTGTATGTGTGTGTGTACATGACACTTGCTCGTAAACGATCTAACCTCAGAAATACAAATGGGGTACATTTCATATTTGGTATACATGTAGGTTTTCCCTGTAGAACTGGTTTGGGGTTATTGTTTCTATTGGTCAAATGTCATTCAGGTCACATGGGTCAGAGTGTGAAAACATTGTTTCCACAATATCTCAAGAAGTAGAGTTGCAGGAAGTTAAAACTTGGTGTGTCTTGGTGTGTAGCTTGCTGTTGGTGACAATGGTGAGTAGACTATCTGTAATGTTTTTGGTTTCTAGGATAATCGCCACCTTTGCATTCATGATTGTGTACGCGTGGGTGTGTGCGTTTGTGACGCCCAGCTTGTAAACACAATATATCAAGAAGGGAAATTTGGACCAACTTCATGTGTGCTGTGTAAAAGTACCACATTGAGTTTAAGAAGCCTATGGTTTTTGGTGGAGGTCAAAGGTCATTTGGGGTCACCGGTAGTAAAATTGTGAAAACCTTGAAAACACGATATCTCAAGAAGATAAGCATGGGCAGACCTCATATTTGGTTTGTAGAAGTACCACATAAAGTACAAAAAGTTTATTGTTTTTTGTGGAGGTCAAGGTCATTTGGGGTCATTAGAGGTCAAATTTTGAAAGCCTTGTAAACATGATATCTCAATATATGTAGATGTACCATATCACAATTAAGGAGCCTATTATTGCTATTGGTGAAAATAGCTGCATAACCCAGAATATTGTGATATATTGGTATGTTAATGACTGTTATTTGGCCAATCCAAAGTTGTTTAGAATGGCATTTGCATGGACCTTCACGGTTGCCAGCTCTAACTAGCATTGATTTGTTCATTTTTAGGAAGAGCTTCAGAACTGGGAAACATGGGATGATGACGGAGGTGGCCTTACTGGGGTAAGAGTAGACCCTGCCCAGGATTCTCAGCAGGACACAGAGATGGAACCAGACTTCTTTGCAGACATGACTCCCAGTTTTAAGAAAGCAGTATGTAGCCAATCATAGGGCAGCTTAATTTAACTTTCAACTGTTTAGGCAACTAATGACCCTTATAAAGATGTAATATGTATGTGTACAAATCTTGTTTGGCTTTAAATGATATATTAGTATAATTCAGCCTGTGTTGTGTTGTATTTATTTAAAGCTAAGGAAGTCCTATTAACATAGTACTACAGAAAAAGTATAATCTGACCATACATTGGCTAATATAATCATTAATCAGAAACACTATCTGGGTCTTTCATAGCTAGGAAAAGTGAGCTTAAAACATGCTTAGCACAATGAGCATTTTAACATTATAACTTGTACCATCATTTACTTTCCCTTCAAAGGCGCTCATACGGAAGAAGACTACTACATCTGCAACAAGATATCCATCCTCCTCAACTGGATTGCAAACCAAATATTCTTTGGGAGTTGATGACACAGCAAACTTGTCTGTGAGTATTATTAAGTAAAGTTTCAGGGTCTTTTGAGTCACAGAATGTCTTGTTACATAAAAATCACCTGTCCTGAACAGTGGTTCATTCAAAATAAAAATAAAATGAGATATGTGACATATCATAACCTCATGAAGACTCTTGCTATTCTGTGAGCTAGACAGAAAGGATGGGCTCATTCAAATATATGACCAAGGTTTTGGTCCTGCAGATAATATCAAAGCTGACAGAAAGGTGGCATTTGTGTTGCAATATTAAGCATGAAAAAGTGATGTACTTAAAGATTGTCTGCAGCCTAAAGTGATTGATGTCATTAACTAGTCTCATCTCTTCTCTATCTACAGGGAGAGTTGGCAGCTTGGACAGAATCTACAGGTGGCTGGGAGGATGAGGCAGAAGATGATGATTTGGGAATAGATGCTGATACTCTTTTAAAAGAGAAGAAAGAAGCAGAAAGACAGAGAAGATTAGCCGAACAACAGAGAAAGAAAGCGGAGCGGGAAGCCCAGAGAAATAGTCAGAGAGGAAGCTCAAAATTAGCTGTCAAGCTTACTTAGTCAGCAAATACATATAGAACATGCTCATATACTTGCCATAGGAGACTAAGCTGGTGAGGTTACTATACCCATACAGAGTCAAAGAGAAATATTACAAAGGTATACAGGCTGCAAACAACACTGATTGCAACATGCTGAAGAAAACCAAGACAATATACTGAGCTTTAGGAGTAGCTCTAACAGTTCTTGTTAGCAACAGAATGGAAGCCTTTATTAAAGTTATGCCGTTTCATCTCACCTCATAAGCACAGCACCAGAAAAAGATTGAATGAAACAAAAGGAGCCATTTCAATCATTTTTATTATCTAAATGTTCTGTACACTTGTTACTTTATCCAATAGTTGATCATGTGGAGTCACTCAGACTGCAAAATATCATACAACAAAAAGTTATGTATTAAGTGAACGTATCAGCATATTGTGAAGAAATCTTGTGATTTTGGTCTTTCTTAGCAAATCACATGTTGTAGAAAAGTGCCTTTATGGTATGTTGCTGTTGTGTGTGCATGTAATGCTTATTTCTAGAATAAGGCACTGCCAATTTCAACTTCATTGTTTAATTTATATCTGCCATAAATATAGAAATGTCTAAATGTGTTTACAATCATGACCAGCTTGAAAGGCTGATGAAATCTTACTTAATAGAAACTTTGTAAAAACCAGTTTCCATAGGAATAGGGACAATTTCTTGTGGAGCAAGTCTCAGTGACCTTTCAATGCAGATTTACAATTGTCTTTGTGATCTGAGCAGCTGCATAGCAGTCTTATTTGTCTGCTTGGATGATCATGTGACTGACATTATGCTGTTTTCCAAGAGGGTTAGAAAACTTTGTGACAGATGTTGTGATAGTGAGTCCATACAAGTACAGTAATAGCATGCTGTGAGGAGGGCTATCAGAAACAGCATATTGTTTAGACTTAACACACTGTGACATCTGTTGTGCAAAATAACTGTTTTGCATTTAAGAAAATGAAACTTCTCCTTCTATCAGACACATTTGAACAAAACCGATAGTACTAGTTTGTTGTATTAATCTTGGGGCAGGGTTATTAAAATCTGGAGAAATTAAGATACTTTAAAGCAGCATTTTGCGTCCTTTTCTATGATTTTTCTCAACCTCACTGACTCCACTATGCCATAACGACATACATAACTAGCTTATCTATTTAAATCTTACTTCAAATGGTGGCATAAAAGTCGAAAAATTTGCAACTTTCAACTTTGTTTTTCTCCAAGATATTTTCCGTTGGGATCCCAATAAACCTCGCCCATAATATGAATATTTAAACACTACGAACGTCATTGACCAATAAGTAATACAACACCATGCCTTATTTGTGTAGTCTATATGGCAGTTGTACAAGGGAGTTCCATAACAACTCCCTGGTTGTACCAACGCAAAGTCTTGAATCTATTTTTAGCAACGGCTCATACTAAACCTGCATCTCTGATTGGTTGAATTCAAACTAGTGGGTTTGGGGGAACTGTATGCGTTTAGTTTTGAATGTGGAATTTGTCGTGGACACTCTTCTCGTCATCTGCAAATATCCTTAATTACTCGCCAATTAACGTTGTTGGCAGGGAAAAACTTGGCTAATATCTTAGTTTGCTGTTTTGTGTTTGATATATGTAAAAAACTTGATGGACATGTCAAAAAAGTAGAAAACGGCGACCAAACGCAAAATGCTGCTTTAACAAAACTTTTACAAACTTGATCAAGATCAACCATAATTTCATATCAGCAATTAATCTACAAATGAAATGATACTCAAGTTGGTCTAGTCATTATTTAAGTTGTTGGGAGGTCACACCAACACAGGTACTTACAATTGTAATTCAATGTTAACTGCGGCTGATGGCTGGTGATGTGAACTTCTTCAGAAACAGATCCTTGCTCTCAAAATTATCATACCATAAAAAGAAGTGGTATTAAGCACAGACAAGCACAGTTTTCTTTCATTTTCATGTTTATTGAAATAAATACCAAAGACATGATGCCTTGCTTCATACAATGAAAACAGAATTTGATTGGCATTCACATTTCAGTCCAGAGGAGTATTTATCTTTAAGGGAATGTTGAGAAATACATAATTATCTTATTTCCATTGATGTTCAGGAAATGTTTTAATATTAATGTGTAATTATAATTAAATAATAATTAAGTTTACTGCATATCTTGTATACTTAAGTTCATAAGTGTCCCAACAATCACGAGTAATAAACTTGATAGCTGCCATAAGTTGTTTTCATATGGGGAGGATCCATATACTGTCATTAATTTCTTTGCTTCTCACAGCACTGAGAACCCAACACTGTCAAGCCATGCTATTAATGCAAACTGTGTAAATAGAGTATCTTAAAACTTTATATCGTTTTTAATGTTTTAGTGAACTTTGACCATGTTAAGGACAGTTAAAGACACCGGCTGTACCTACAGTGAGATCCCAAAACATTCAAGATCACATTGGGTTTAAGGGTAATATCTTCTACAAATATTTCAGCTTTAAAGCTCTATTGAACAGCCTTGTGTTGAACACCCCTTACCAACATATTCTATTGGTTTTATCCAAGACAAAGTAATATTAAATTTATGCAATAATTACTTGCTCCTTGAGTTAATTTGGAGAACTAAACTGTTAAATAGGGTGAGTGCTTAACATATTTTTGGGCAAAATGCTGTTTTTAGTATTGGATTTTCTTTAAGTAGACTAAAGACTGGGGTCTAGTATCAAAGTTAATAGTGACAAATATAAAGTTGTTGATCAAGATTGGGTTAATGTTGTCATGGGTTTAATTCATGATAAAAAGAAATGGTGTAATTGTTTGTTGATTAAGAACCCTAATGGAAGTACTGTATGCATTGTGGGAAGACTTACATTCCTTAAGTTTCACTCTTTTTTTTTTTTTATAATTGATGTTATACAGTACCAGAATAGCTAAACTTCTTTGGCGTGAAATACACTTGATTCATTATTGAATTTGATTTATGTATTCTGTTAATGTAAAACTGTTAATATACCACTGTAGCCAAATGGAAAACTCCCTAGAAAATACAATATCTGTTTATAACCTTGAGAAGTACACCTTCATATAGCCTAACAGAGTCACAACTACAGTAGTTGTTTCTACATTTAAATATTTCCTTTAAACCGATGGTACTTGTAGTAATCGCCCATAAAAGATTTGTAAACTTCTTGCAAATCAGTTGGCATGGTTCTCTGTACTAGAGAAAGACTTTTAAAGTCACTGGAATCTACCAGATTGTAAATGCCAAGGATGAGAGGTTTCTGAGGAGACATTAAGAAACAGAAAGTTAGGTGTGAATAATGAACAGAGTCCATACAGGCAATCTTTTACAGAAATATTTTTGACAGAAGAGGCACATCTGAACATGGTTGATTTCAAATAGCACTGCCTAAATCATAGCAAACAAGTCTCTCCTGTGAAAGGATCTTTAATAGTTCTTACTTTCTACGTGAGTACAATATATATAACAATTGCAGTCCAAGTATTCTATTCTGAAGGATACACCAATGGTATGGATTCACTGGTAGCTCAATGCTCCCCCTCAACACACCTTGATCAGTATATAACAATAACAGTCAAGTATTCTATTCTGAAGGATACACCATTGGTATGGATTCATTGGTAGCTCAATGCTCCACCTCAACACACCTTGATCAGTATATAACAATTAGTCAGGTATTCTTTTCTGAAGGATACACCAATGGTATGGATTCATTGGTAGCTCAATGCTCCCCCTCAACACACCTTGTTCAGTATATAACAACGACAGTCAAGTATTCTATTCTGAAGGATAAGACTATAGTAAAGACCTTATGAAATGCATTGAGTTGGAATTTAAACAAAATTTCAATTGGCCTGAACGGGTAACGGGTGTTAATTAAAGTGAAGATTGCCTCAATAAATGGCACATATTGGTTGTAGATATGATAGGTAACCTCAGCCAGAAGTTGAACTATCAGTTATGATCACAACATTTGAGGAATGAGTTGCTTACTTTTACAGCAGGTAAGAGTGTGCCTTGCTGCATCTCTTGGAAGAAGGATGCCACCAAGAAACAAGTCACCTGTTTGGCTTCCTTGTGAGAGGCAAACAAAGTCAACAACCTGGTGGAAAGAAAGATAAGTGAACAGGATAGTGATGGATAAAGTATTCTCTGAAACCAGATCAAAGTATGCATATCTGTAAAGAGGGAGGGGGAAGGTAAGAGGTCAATGACAAATGGTTGCATCCACCTTTAGTAACAGATTTTTGCTGTCATTTTTAATTATGTTGCCTACAAACTCTACTATGCTTCCATCCTTGTTTCGATGTATTATATACTTGTAGTGCTTTTGTTGAAGTAGTAATAAAGCTTAAACAATACCTTCAGATTTAAAATAATTCCTAGCTTCGTAATTCAGAGACTATTTTAGCTTTAACAAGTTCCTTAAGCCATGTACTGACAGTTTATATTGCCTTGTAATAACAAAATTATCCTATAGTTTATAGACTTAAGTTCTGTGATGCTGCTGCACACTAAACTTATAAATCAAAACAGCAAAAAAAAAAACCTTGAAGAGCCACATTACCTTTCCATATCTTCGGCACATGCAATCAGCATCTCATCTGGAATTGGACTTGAAGGGGTTTGCTGCCCTCTCTGCATTACATGCTTAAGAAGATGTGCAAGAATTGTCAAGGTTTTAGAACAGCAAGGTCAAACATAAAAGTTAAATATAGGAACTGAAGTAATACACAATACTTATACAATGTTGTTGTATGTGTGTTATGTGGACTTGAAACTACCAATGTCAACTGGAGCTATCACACAAGAATAACAACAGATTTACAGTCACATCATTGTAAGTTATTCTCAACCAGACTACACCCCACAGAGATGTATATTACTCAAATACAAAAAAATAATGAAGAAAAGTAATTTCATGTTAGTAACATGATAGAAACACTCTACCATAGCACTATCAGTAACATTAACTGAAGATCTGACTCAGGGAGACAGTGAATAAGAGAGAATACAGCTTATTTCAAAGAAGATAATTAAAGAGGTCAACAAAGGATATATTGAAGACATGCCAGGTAGCTGTGAGATGACCGTAAGATACTCTGTGGAAATGCTAGTATCATGTCATTCACCAACCTACAAGCAGATTGGACTACAGCTGGGAAGCAAACTGCGGGGACAAGCTCTAATGGAAGGAGTAGGCAGAGAGACAGAGATGATACAGCAGTTTCTTCCACCAGCAAGTCCTGAAACGAAAGCCAACAACAAAACATAGTAATTAAACGATAGTAATTAGTTCCAAAACATCAAGCTTGATGGTCCTTACACTACTGTGAACCACCTTGGTTATCTCTCAGGTTTGCATATTTCAACTCATTTTAAGTGCCAGTGTTTTTTGGCTGCTTGCCAATAGAAAAAAAAAGGCACCTGTATTTTTCTGGCAATAGACATTAAAACATAAATACGTGTAAGTTGGGCAACAATCTTGAGTAAAACATTTGCATGATTTCCATACCAAAGTAAACACTGCATTATTGCTTATTATCAATAAATATGGTTGAGCTGTTCCAATAAGCCTGTACAAAACTAATGTGTGCTGCAAATCAGTGAACTTTTTAAGCACTTGCATTTTACAGCAATTGGTTAAAATTGTGATTTCTAGGCCTGATCATCAATGTTAGGGCAGCTCATAGAGTTTGGTTTAAAGCAAATCTCCTTGAGTTTGTTCACAGCATGGTCGTTACTGTTTAAACTTTATCGGTAGAACACAAAGGAATCAGTGGTAATTACATACTAAATCTGTGACATTTACAGCCAAAATGTTTGTGATTAAATAAAGTATCAGGTTTGTCAGGTGAATCAATGAGGGGTTAACATTGTATAAAAAAACATATTTATTTAACTCAATGCTTTACTTTAGAGGTAGCCTTCAGTAAAAGTACAAAACCATAATAATTATTAGGATATCCTTACCTTTCCTTGACTGATGATATAAGCTAAGCTGTTAAACAACAAGGCAATCATGCTACCATCCAGTTCTCGGACCAGTGATGTTTCTTGCATGAGATGCATCGACTGACTGATTAGCTCTGGAATCAGGTTAGAAACAACAGCAAGCTTTGATTCCTCAAGTTGACTGTATGGAATGACCTGCCACAGCCAAAGTCCTGCCATTAGATTGATTCTGTTGCCTCCATTATTTGTCTGTAAGCAAAACAAGGCAACATTCATTTGTAAATTTGTAGGTAATTCTTACCAAAGGATTTGTATAACCTATATCATACATGTGTTCCACTGGACAGACTACAGTATGTACTACACCGACACTGGCCTTTGATCTCATCATTGTTGGTAGCTATGTTTTAAGTCCAAACATAGCAGCACTGTGGATGTTGTGAATGCACAGATTCAATGCCTAAGGTGGCATACTCCTATTAGAGTCTATATCCATCCGCCCGATTGTTCTCCTTCAGGAAAAGTGCCAGAAAGCAGCAGGAGAACATCTTTTTTGACCTGTTATCAATCATGATCTAGTTTCTTGTGGCTTGCATGTTGAAGAGCATGAATGGAAGTACATGTGGTGAAACAATTTGGTCAACTGAGGCAATTTTAGACCCCTATAGGCCTCCCAGGAGCAGCATATGAAAATTGTTTACTTTTCAGTGAAGAGGTTTGTTTTACAAGTGACGAAAACTTCCGGCTCAGATAGCAAAAAATCTACATGGTCATGATACGGAAAATAGATGGTGCCATGAAAGGCCAACTTGTCAGCTATCCGGTGATGGGTTGCGTTTAGCTAGTATGAACTTCTATCTAGACTTAGAGACCACATTACTTTTGTGATTTAGTGTGTAAGTCAATGGAGCTTTTAATGGGTGTATGCTACCCTAATACTCCTTTTGAGAACCACACAGCCTGATAACTTTAACATGATAGGTAAAGTAGAGAATGTAGAATTGTAGCTATTTACCATGTTCCTTGCACCACTATCATGAACACTGATCAAAATTAAATTACTTCTTCATTGATCAACTGTTAATTGAAATCATTATATAATTCTAACCTTAGATGTCTGCATACCAATAAAAACTCAAAACATGTTATGATTTTAAGCCACTTACCAATGATTTGATAGATTCTATTAGATATTGCTCAATTTCTGTGATGGCCATCAAAGGTACAGCTGCCTTGAAAGTTCCTAGCATATCTTTCAACATAAACAAGAAAGTTCTGAGAGTTTCTTTCATGGGAGGAGGATGAAAACAAATATTAGAATAATTGTGCTTTTGTGAAACAAGTACTTCATAGTTCTTTATACTTCTGAGCCAATTTTCCAAAAGAAAGGCATGTTTCGATTAACATGTCAACAAAGTAAAAACGATCATCGTTTCACGCCCATTTACATGAACAGAGATGCCAACTACTTGACACAAAAAAACAGACTGAATATCCTAAAAAATCAGATTTTGGAGAGCAAAATCAGATTTTCACGAAAACTTGACACTACCAATGGCCCGTTGGCCCCGGGCCAGCAAAATGTCAGAAAAATGTTTTACTGGTAAGAACAGGCAAGTAAAATGTTTGCTTTTTCATTAACATTTAATGAGAAAATTGTAAAGCTGCTGATTCCGCGTATTTCCTGCCCATGTAGGCTCGTTGTTCAACGTGTTTGTCGGGGTTTGGGGGGTTACTTGTACATGTTTCTATGCGATTACTCTTCCTTTAAAAAAATAATATTATGCTTGGCATGTTTGTGTATGATGCATGGGTAAGTATTGACAAGGACAGCAACATCAGTCCATTTAATAAGCAAATAAAAAACCCATTTCAAATAAGGGTCTCTTTACTACCTGTTGATAAATGATGTTCTTGGTATCCCAGAAGAAGATACAAACAGCTCCATGCATCTCTTAGTTGTTCCTCATTCATTGTCGATACTAACTTCAGGCATTTATCTGTCGCCATTTGAAGTAACTTAGACAAGTTGTTGTCTTTCGTTAATGGTTTCCATTTTGGTAACCACTGCAACACTGCTTTCAGCCAAACACTCTGCAGAGACTGTATGCTTGCATTTTGGCTAACCTCTTTCTCTTTGGTTGGCTTCCATTCATTAAGACTCACAAAGAAGTTAGATATGGATGAAACTGTGTAGACAATAGCTGGAGAACAGTCTGAGAAATCAATGTTGATGATGAACTCATTCAAAAACTGGAAAAACGTTTGTGAGAATTCATGGAAATTGGATGGTACACTTTCAGTATGCCTCTCGCAGAATCTAAAAACAATAGCTGTAAGATCAATGACTGATGATTTTTGACCAAAACCATTTTCATCACTTTCTCCAGACACGAATTCTTTTGTAAGAGATTTCACCTGCAATAGAAAAATAAGAGAATCGAAGTAAACCCAAATTGCTTGCATATATAATATGAAATGTGATTCATTTGAAATGATGAATATCTTATTTTGTATTAGCATAATATTCGAAGCAGATTGAAAAGGTACTGTTCTTAATATTGAAACCTTATTAGTTATAATACATGCTTTTTTATATAGCGCTTTATACCAGCGATAGGTCTCAAAGCGCTTTACAAACGTTATATTACCCCTGGTCAATGATAACCTGTCCCAGAGACAATCCCTTCAGTCAGCAGCAGTTATATACTGCGCCCAATGACAAGTTACCTCACAGGTACTCATTTAAGCCCTGGGTGGAGAGAGGCAAGTGAGATAAAGCATCTTGCCCAAGGACACAACGCAAGGAACTAGGCAGGAATCGAACCAGCAATCCTTGGATCATGAGTCTGACGCCTTAGCCAATTGGCCACCACACTCTCGTTGAAAGTTGAAGTAATGACAAGATTTGATCAGGTTGTATCTTTAATATGTTGTAACATTACACAGGGTTGCTCCTGCTGCAGTTATCCTCATTGAAATGCATTCATATGAACAATCAATTTAAATTTGTACGCCTTCTTATGGATCCATACCTCTCATTCAACAACTCTTTGAAACCATCTACAAATGCCTGCTAAATGTCTATCATCAGCTACTGTAAGTTACAAACACCAAGTTGTGAAAGTTAAGTATGATGCTCCTGTCAGTTAATCCAATGTACACTCTTATAGCCAGCAGTCTACACAGGCACTGGCAGTTTAATCAATTCCATGGTTACAAGAACAACAAGATGGCAATCAATTCCATGGACTTGCACATCTCACCTTCCTTCATGAGTTTACTCTCGGCATCATTATTTTGCTACAAAGTATGCCATATCTTCACACAGTTAGTTTAAACTTGAACACACTTACAGTGCAGGAGGAGTTTGCGACACACTTTTTCTCACAAATTGGGCCAAATTTACCTTTGACCTCAATTGCCCATTGTCCTTGACCCTAAACACCAACATCTTTTCTCTACATATCTTGGTTTAATGACTTTTTCCTACATGTTGATAAGCAGAAAATGGCTGAAAACCAATTTTTATGTTTACTGACCTCTGACCTTAAACCTATGATGTCATCAATCATGCAGGCACAAGGTTACTTGGTCAGGCACCTACCAACCACGTTTGATCTTGGTTGGCCTTATGCTTTTTTGCTTACTCACACACACACACACACACACACAATCCTCACATTTCTGATGTGCAGTAGAATATCTCATCTCCCTATACATTACATGATGTAGGGAGATGAGATAACAAATGAAAGCATGAGGCAGTTATCTGACCTTCTTAATGAGGCCCTTGATGGAGCCACTCCCCTCGGTCCAGACCCTCTCTCTCCTCAACCAATGGAAGATCAACTCAGTCGTGTATTGAGTGATTTCAAGCAATGCCACCACACTCTCTGCTGATTGGCTGCTCAAGACCTAATGAAGAAAACATGTGCAGAAATTGTGCCTTTCAATTTGAAGTGATATTAAAAGCCAAGTCTGTCTCACATTGCACAATAAAGGGTATGTTTGAAATGACATCGATGACATAGGTACTCAAGTTGAAGGTCAATCCATTTAATTCATTGAGCAACTTTGTTTCATGTGATATAATAATGATATTAATATTTTACACTGAAGATGGTGAAAATGTATTACAAAGAAAAGTAATGTCCCAAACTAAACCACTCATTTATTATACAATTATACAAAATTTCTATAGCGCCTTATCCAATCAGAAATTGCTCTAAGGCGCTTTACAGTAAAATACATACAAACATGATATACAAATATAAAAATCGATAATGTAAGGTATAAAAAGGGTAGAAAATTTGTTGTATACAATCTGACAATAAATTGTATAAAAAACTGCAAATGGGAAATCGAAAATTATACAAACAAATTCTTAAAATTTAAAATATATATATGTGAAAAATTTTAAATTTTAGAAGCGCTTTAAATGCAAAATGGAAAATGCATTGTAATAATTTGACAATATAAATAGTATAGAAAGCACGGTTAATGGAATGCAGATCTAAATAGAAAGGTTTTGACTAGTTTTTTAAATTCATCTATATTTTTGGCACACTTAGCTTCCTCGGATAAACTGTTCCATAATGTCGCAGATGAGTAATCCAAACGCCTGTTTCCATATGTAGAAGTTATGACCTGATTCTAAGCGCATTGTGCACAGCTTGAGAATAAATGTTCTTTTCCTATCATACTCTGCCTTTTACCTAAATCCCTTGACTGGTTGGTTTACCTGCTTGTTTCAAACTTGTTTTCATTTTAAATACATAATGAGACAATTTCAATAGTTTTGTTCACTACAACAGTTTGTATCTTTGAAGAAGAAGCAAAACCTGACCAACATCATTGATGAACAACTTCCCAAGAAAGCTCAAATAAATCTTGTGTAATTTGGGGAGATTTCACCAGTGTAATGTTCCTTCACAGAAAAGTAGTAAGACTTGGGCACGTTGGATTATATCATCATCAACCAACAGATACTTGAATTTTCATGGTTTTCTTTATGCCTTACAATGTGTTTCTTTCGTAATGGAGTTGGGTTTTGCAAATGCTGAATCTAACATAACAGCAATCATAACAAAAACTTAGCGTGGCATTGTTTCCGCAATTTTAATTCACAACGAAAATATGAAAAGAAATAGATAGGGAACGTTTCACATCCTACTGGCATTATGAATATCATAAATTGGGAACATGCCAGCCAACTGACACAACTTTATCCTAAATATCTCCAAAACAGAGCAACATTTTCCTTAGATATTTGAGGGAGTCATTCAAGATAATCTCTGGATTTGTTTTACCTTTAATATCCATCCTGCACCAGACTCTATTAAGTACAAAAAAAAATTGGTTCATATAAAGTAACATACATCAATGAATGCAATAGGAACAGAAATGCCCACCTGTTGACTTAATTGTACATGACTTGTGGCAAGTTCAAGAATAATGGCCTTCATATCGATCTGCGAAATGGCATCTGACTTTGGAAGTTCTTTCACACATTCCATTGCTAGTCTCCTAATACCAGCCAAACAGACAAGTTGGTCATAAGTTGGAAGCTCACTTCTTTTGGTTAACAAGCAGTCAAGGTATGTTAGAGACATCAAACAGCAGGCCTGGTCATTCGGTGGGAGTAAAGCCATTGGCAGCGCACTTAGAAACTGCAAATGACCAAAACAATACCATAACATGTATGAATACTTTATGTAATACCGACAGCAATTGGCAGTGCACTTAGAAACTGCAAATGACCAAAACAGTAATATAACATGTATGAATACTTTATGCAATACAGACAGCAACTGGCAGCGCACTTAGAAACTGCAAATGACCAAAACAGTAATACAAGAATACTTTATGCAATACCGACAGCAATTGGCAGCGCACTTAGAAACTGCAAATGACCAAAACAGTAATATAACATACAAGAATACTTTATGCAATACCGACAGCAATTGGCAGCGCACTTAGAAACTACAAATGACCAAAACAGTAATATAACATACATGAATACTTAATGTAATACAGACAGAGAAGGATTACAATCAACATTAAGATATCAGAAGAATGACCAAAAACAATCTCACATATTCTCACAAATACCTCGTTTGTTGAGAATTTGAGTCAAATTGTTTGATCTACTTGACATTGGCATTTTGCTAAAAGTGCAACAGCCTTGGATCAAAACATATTATTAACAAACATGGCACTTTTGACCATGTGACGTTGAAGGATGAATAACATGCATGATATTAGCTTTTCTAGATAAATCAGTTCAGACGATGTAATTGTTATCCCAGGTGATAGATTACTGCAGATAAAACAAGAATAGTATGATGTCTGTTGAAATAATATCATTAAACCACCAAAGTACAACTTGCCTAAAAATGATCAGTAATAATTTTTTCTCCTGGATTTTCCTTGTTAAAACATTTGTCTGGTACTGTTTCCAGACACAAATGACATTTTCGAATCACAGTGGCTACAAACAGTTTAACCACAGATTTCACAACAGACACATCATATAATTTATTCTCAAAATTTGCTAAGAATAAGTCTGTTGACAGTCATTTTGTACTTTAACCAATGTTTCAATTATGAAGCTCAAGAGTACTTCCTTCTGTAAATGAGAATTGCAAGAATATGTTGTATAGTCTTGCCTCTTACTTTATCAATCCAAAAAATAAACTAAAACAGTCCATACCTTAGTAAAGACTTCAATGTAATGATGATGAGAATCTTGTAGAACATTCACATGTCCTGAACTCATCACTTTCATTACAAGATGCAGGTCTTTAGGGTTGTCCAATATTGTCAGTAGCTCTGGAACGTTTTGGCTTTTTTGTAGAGATGGTCTGTAAACATTGAAAAATTCCAAGAATCAAGATAAAAGACTTTTCTCTGATTCCATTTTGATTAAAATCAAAGATACATTACTGCACAGGCAAGCTAGACATTATACATCCCAATGATTTCCATCTGAAACAAGAATTCTTTGTTGTGTTGAAAGAAAGCAACCTCTGAAATCCATATAGTAGTTGTGTACGTGAAATGTCAAAACCACTTTGATTTCATACAGTGACAGGGATGATAATGTGATGAAACTACAACTTCCTTTGCTGTTCAAGATAATAACACCACTTTCTGATTTGACATACCCTGGCTGAGAGTACCTTGTGTTATGAGAACAACAGGTAGATCACAGAGGGAGGAGAATATCACCTATCAGTTGAATATATGAGAGGAAGTATAAACTTGTTTTAAATTTGAGATTTAATGTTACTAAGGATCCTATTTTTTTCTTTACTTTATTTATCCTCAAGTGAACCTAGACTTCCACTTAAAATGTAATGTTTGAGATATATTTTAATACATGTTTGACCCCTCCTGACCTTAAATGATATTCCAAAAATTGCATAGGAACATCCACATGTCTAGTATGAAACATACCTTGAAGTCATCAAGGAGGAAAAGACCTCAACTGCTTTTGCTAACAAATGACTTTGAAGATCTCTTGCCTCCATGCA
>KN882206.1:365677-379337 GCA_000934455.1 Apostichopus parvimensis
CTTACATTGTATTGTACACTCACACTGCATCCCAACACCACTGTATGTTATAGGGTCAGGAAGAAGACTTACATAATATTGTATTCTCACACTGCATCCCAACACCAATGTTATAGGGTCAGGAAGAAGACTTACATAATATTGTAGTCTCACACTGCATCCCAACACCACTGTTATAGGGTCAGGAAGAAGACTTTGGCCTACTCATTGGCCCAAGTGTTGTCCAAATAATTGTGTTTCAATTTTCAAATTTATTGACAAACAAATCAATGAACACTCCTGTTGCTAATACCAATTCACATTTAGTTTTATTCAACACTTGAAACAACATTATTTCTAACATTTATATTTAATCTGTATTAATTACCAACCTTGCTGGTAACAAGCTCCCATTCTTTTCATCGTTTCTATATTTGATGTTCTACTACAAATAGTTTATTATTTGTGTAGATGCAATCTTGATGCTGATTCTCCACCATTTAAAGATTTCAAACCAATGCTTCTTCAGCCAGCCTCTAACATGGCTGTCTACATACAGTACAGTACACCTTTATACAAGTAGGCCAATACTCAGAAGAGGTCACTTTATAACATCATGACTGACCTGTCTTAATTTGAGATATGTATCACAAACTTCACAAAAGTATTCCAGCTTAGATTCTGCAAGTTCCTTGGTTTCATTGCTATCTTCTGTGAGAACAGCCCTCAAAGCAACAACTTGATGGATCTCCAAAAGTTTATGATCGATGGAGAAGAGAAGGCGAAGACAGGAAAACCAAGAAGGCTGACTCCTAAAAAAATGAGGAGTAAATTACAATTAGAAAATAAAATAGATGATATTGAAAGAAAGGAGCAGAATGTCCATTAACTGCAGGTACTACTCCACTACATGTTACCTGCAGGTGCTACGTATTTATCAATACCTATAAAGGGCTGTGATCTTTTGTAGAGCACTCTATCAAATACATAGTAATAATAATAATAATAATATAGGTACTAGTATTGTGTAGTAGGGGTGTGTAGTACGGGTGTGTTTTTTATATTGTTGCTTTTGGCAGTTACATTTTTTGCCTTATTGGTTCTATATATTTAATATTTTGGATTTTGTTACTATTTGTTTTTAGGTTTTACATTTGTAAAGTGCTTTGAGCAGCTTTGCTGATTATGCACTATATAAATATTACTTATTATTATTACTACTCTAAAACACATGACCTGCAGGCTCAGCTCTACTCTCTTGTAGCAAAGTTCACAGTAAACCATTACATGTGAATTCATGAAACAGCTATACTTGTAAGGATCTTCAAATGTTTGGTACACTGCCATACTTTTTGTCAAAGTTACAGAGAGAAACAAAGTTATTTCCATTTTCTCATTTTCACAAGAGAAGCAAAAATACTCAAAGACAGAGCATGACACAAACCTACATTTTGGTAAATCCCATCAGTGGCTGAACAAATGTAGGAAACAGTCAACTCAAGCTAAGCCAGAAAACATGATGTTTGTACATGGTACACCTCCTAGCTGCATAGATCACTATAAAGTACTTGTAATAATGTAAACAGAAGCAATGGTAGCTTACCATTGGTTAAAGGCGATCACCTGACTTGTCAGATGTTTGAGGTAGACCTGTTGCTTCCCATTTTCTGCTTCATCATCTGTGACCTGTGTTTGAGGAGAGAATGTTACAAGACAAACTTTGCCCACAAATGTGTCTGAGAGGAAGTAGAGGTGGGGAAAGAAAGCAGGGGGATGGGGGGGGGTGGTAGGGCACATGAGAGTCACAGCAACCAGTGATTCAGTCATACAATATACTGTTACCAGATTTCTGTTGGCTCTCTTGTTGCTATTATTTTCAGCATAATTGTTTACATTCACTGTATCTCTTGCAGGATAACTTTAAGCACAGAACTAATTTTCAAATGTTGTAGACCATTACAAACAACTGCACTGTCAGTCCAGGTCGTAATTCCATATCACTCTTAAATTTCTTTAGAAATGACCCTTTAAACAAAAAACAGTTGATAAATTCATCAACTAAAGTGACTGGACTATATAGTCTAATCATGCACAGACTACTAGGTCAGTTCCTCAGATGAAGCAGAACACTCAATGGGAAACATAAGAGTATTAAGGTCTCAAATGACATGTTTCTTTTATAAATGTGTAACAAGTTTTCTCAGGACAAATGATATTGAATGTCATTCAAGTGTGCTCTGTTATTAGAATTTAAAACAATAGGTTATACATTATAATTAAGAGGAGCTGACATCACAGAGCTGACATCATTAAGAGCAGCCGACATCAGTGGAGTGTTAGCTCAGTGGTTAATGCCGATGCCTTCCAATCATAAGGTCCCTGGTTCAAGTCACTCCAAGATTAATGTATGTCATCCAGTTACAGAGTTGTTGACAATAAACAATTCATAATCATGGACGTTAAATATGAATGTAAGAGACTGACTTCAGTCAGCTTGCGGCTTTGATAAGCCAATGAGGCTTCTTCGCGAGTACCTGCTTGCAGGAGGATCTAAAATACATACATACATACACGCATACATACATACATACATACATAACAACAAACAGCTGATTAATTCATCAACTAAAGTGACTGGACTACAGTATATGGTCTAATCATGTACAGACTACTAGGCCAGTTCCTCAGATGAAGCAGAACACTCAATGGGAAACAAGAGTTTTAAGGTCTCAAATGACATGTTTTTTTATAATGTGTAACAAGTTTTCTCAGGACAAATGATATTGAATTTCATCGAAGTGTGCTCTGTTATTAGAATTTAAAAGAATGGATGAACATTATAATTAAGAGGCGCTGACATCACCATCATCAATAGCCTTAAAGGACCATTCTAGACAGTTAACATAGTTTATAGGTGAACATCTTGAAAACCAGAATACCTACCGAAAAATGACTTGACAAATGTGTCTCTTTTCCTTGGACTATGAGATATATAAAGACTACAATTCTGCCGAAAGACATCATTTAAAGAATTCATCCACTTTCTTCTAACTTTTTGTTATATACTTGACATACAGGTCATGAAACTAATGATCCGTGTATAAAGAAAAGAATCTATATTAATAATTTCAATAACAACCAATTTCAACATCAAACCCATTTCTTCACAAACAGGTTAGCATAGATAAAAACATATGTGGTTATTATTTGTTCATAATCATTAATATTAGTTAAAACATAGCTAATTAATCACTGACTATTACTTAAGTTACAACATTTCCACCATTTGTGTCTTTCATAAAGGTACATACAGCTGGTATCTAAGAGGAATGGCAGTGTACCTTGTAAATATCATGTTGAATCACTGCTTTGAGGAGAAGATGGACACTGTCCATCACAGATGGTCTCAGGTCATCAGAACTATCCCACAATGCCTTTGTCTCTGAAAATCCCAGCAGATGCAGTAACTTCTTCAACATCAAAAAGCTTGTATCCACTTTTGGTCTGAAAAGAAGTAGTTTAATATCATAGAATTGTTAACATGTAACTCTTTGAAGTTACTGTCAGTACAATCATATCAGCTCACATTATTCTGAACTAGTAAAGCAAATGTCTCATAGTTCTTGTACCCACCAGTGTCAGGAATTGTCCAGTATCCACTTATACAGCAGAAACGAGATGTAGTGAAAAGACTTAAAATTATCATTAAGTTTTATAGCGTTTATGAATGAAAAACTTATGATAAATGTAAATGTATTTTGTATGAATATATATTTATAATCAATTTGTTAAAGCATTCATATTACTTAATAAATAAGATACATAAAAGCTTAAGTCATCCAAATACAAGAAGACAAGGCTGTTCCTTATTTGCAAAGAAAAAGCTCAGAAGTAAGCAATGATTTTAGCTTATAATGAAAGGAAACATAAAGCAATATCGTATTTGAGAAATATTAAGTTCATCATATTAAAAAATAGTAACTGATTGAAATCAACAACAGAACTTAAAGACAGGACTCACAGGAGCATTCTTTTAAATCAATTTCTCCATGGTTGAATTATTTAATATTTTTTATATTTTCTTACATGCAGCCTTACACATGCAGTGTTTGGATTGTAGTTCTATTAACACTAATTCCATTTGGTGAAACCATTGCTTTGTAACTTAATGAATATTTTAATGCTTTATACAGCTAACTTACCTTAAGGATGTTACAAACAGATTAAACATCAATGGTATTCCATCAATCACATCTTTCAATTCATGTTTATGCTGAAAAGGAAAGCCACAGAGGGGTTTGTAAACTGAAATGTGTTGTAATCACTACATATATCATTCAATGGATATTAAGAGAAATTCCAGTTGCAGGGCTGAAAACTAGATGGATATCAATTCATTTTCTTTGGCAGATAGAACTTATTAATATACAAAGAAAGACATCAAGAATACTTCTTTCATAGATATTGTCATTGGTATTGATATAAAACTCAGGTAATGACTATCAAAATTGCACAAATATACCAGTTATTGAATTATAACAAAAAATGTTTAAAAACAATTACAACCAAAGTTTAGGTACCAAGCAAACTATGATTGGTTTGATTCTGACATTTGATGTTTAAAAGAAATATGGCAGAGTGTAATTGGGGTATACCACAAGCAGTTACTCAAGCACAATCTGTGCAGCCTTTACTTTGTTTGGTTTAATATGTTGGGTGGGACATACTCATGCCTATGACAGACAACAAAAATCAGGTTTTGTACTTTCCTCAATGAAAACTTAACTGATAGCTTCTTTGAGCTATCCTCATCCACAGCAATTGCACAATCTATATCATAAACGGAAGTAGCTCAAAATGTTCACAATTCATACCTTTTATGGATGTCAATGTAATGAAAGCTTCATGGTGCAAATTACTGCGTACATATTACAGGGTACATGTATACATTTAGTATTAAAGGTGTACATACATGCTTGAGGATAGACACTTTGAAATCTTGAAAATCTTTTGTGGCATTTCGTTTACAAGTTCTAAGTACAGGGCAACTTATCAAGGTTAACTCAGATCGCATTTAAGATCTGTGTAAGAAGTTATTAATATTTCAAGAGATACAATGTTGAGCTCTTGGTCACACTGCTTCTATAAACTATTGATATTTGCAAAAACCTTTCAATTTTCAAAGGCACTGCGATTCAGAATTAAGGTTCATTTTCTGAAATTCACAGCTATAACATCTGGTCTCATACCTTGTCACTGTCATTAAGTATCTCTTGCAGTGTATCCATAGCAACAGAAACATATTGTGGCTGCTTTTTCTCTGATGGGGTTGCCTCTGGTTTCCTTTTCAGGAAGTCAACATAGAGAGACAGCAAATCCCTGAGAAGGGAAGAATTTATTAGAAATAAATATCAGCAAAACCTTAAAATTATCATAACATTGAAAAATTGTACAAAAGGGAAATCTTCATTTCTGGCACTTTCAAATTCTGGAACCCATGCAGGCTAATAAATCATCTTCACCCAGTATGATCATGGTTCCCACACTTTTAAAGAAATGATATTCCAGACTTTTTAAAAGACTTGTAAACAGTTTACTGTATAGCCTACTGTACACACTAATGATGAACTAACGTTAGGCTACCTATGGTAAGCCTGACAATTGTTACTCTTACAATATATATATGTGCTTTTATCCCTTTCATTAATTTTGGTTAAGGTGGACATTCAAAGAGCCATAACATGCTGCAGACATTATTTGTCTCCACAGTTTGATTTATGGTGATAAATTTAGCTCACACTTCCTAAAAACCTTGTTGGCATAGGCCATGCCATATCAGAAGAAGTGTTCAAATGAGGATTTTTTTTAATTTCCAGACTAAACTTCAAAAGACATAGAAAATATATTTTCCTACTTTTTTCCACACTTTCCCTATTTTCCAGACCGTGTGGGAAACTTGTTTAATCAAATTTGATTTTGCGATTTCCGTAGAATTTGACAAGTGTATTAAACTATCTTTTCCAGCAGAATTGTACTGGACCCATACAGTGAGGGATATAAGTTAACATAACAGTAATTCCAAATATTATAACATTGTTAGAAATCTGTAAACTTCACAACAAACATAACAAATATGAGAGTGTTTAGTACCGCACTGGTCATGGAATATGCAGATCACAGTATTTATCACATAAGTACAAGCTAAAATACAGTCTAACTTGTAACTTAAGATACATTCATATATTGACTGTCATCTGTCTACTTAAAAACAAATTTTGTTTAATATATATCAGCTTTGTGTAGTACCACAATAAATGTTTGACTACCTCAGTTTGAAATTCACTTTAACCTCTGTAGACGACAATTTGTCTATTTTCACCATGGATGACAAAGCACTGCAACAGATAAATAGATTTCACCAACTATGATTCACAACAAATCTTTGATAAACAGCATCAGTAAATGATAATACAAATGTCTTACGTGCTAAATATAGTCTCAGAGAGGAATCTCTCGACAGCTGATTTGAAACCAGGTTGTTCTACTCGTCGGTGGAGACTTAGACAGGAAGCAAGAGTCTTCCTTGATAGATCCTCAAAAACCTAGAGCAAAGGGTACAAAAACATCTCATAATTTCACGTCTGACTGGTTTTTTAGGCTAAAAAGGGGATTTTGACTTAATTACATATATAACAGGTAACCTGCACAATGGGGTTAGTTGTGTATCCTGATGTGAGAGAATTTAAGGGGGGAATTAATAAGAATGTGGAATGGAGTAGTTGGATGTTTATACAACACCACCATACCATTAAACCAAAATGAAAGCTTATGGATGGGGCTTGGGGGAGGGGGGTGGTTGGTTGATGGTCATGGGTAAGCTCTCTGTTTACATAAGATGATGAAAACTATTTAAGCACTATTGATTGAGATGCAAGGAAACCTCCTCTAGTAATTCTCTCAATGCATAGAAAACAAGTGCAATGCAAAACAAAAAACAAACCCAAAAAATCAGCAAATGTGTTTGCTTTGTGGACTTATTCCCACAACATGATAGTCAGATAGTGCACCATTGATGTATAGAAAACAGCTTTTGAATATAATCATCACCATCATAACAATTACCCACTGAGATATGGCCAGTGATATGAGAACAGATGAAATTGATGACTTGATAAGTTTGGTGACTCTTAAATTAGGTTCATGAGGACCACTGTTTGACATATTACGTATTCTGCACCACGCGAACACACCAGTGCACTTTTTAAGTCCCTTAACTTGTTAAAATTAAATGACATAATCAAAGTTAATATTGCAACCTTCACCTATCGCTTCTTCAACAATCTTTTACCTTTAGGTTTTTCTAATTTATTCGTTCGGAATTCCCTAGTTCACAATTATCACACACGTCAAAACAATCGTCTTCGTCTTCCTGGCATCTGCCAACTTTTTCGAAGACAAGCTTGCATTATCGAGCCATCAGCACCTGGAATTCCATTCCAGAAAGTTTAGCTTCTAAGCATAATGTAAACTCCTTTCGTTACAACTTTCTAGATTCCTTATAAACCTCTACTAAGATTTTAAGTTTTCATTTTGTATTTTGTACGCTGTAGCCATCTCTTTGTTATTGTAATTTTTTCCCCTAACATATATGTATATACATGATTGTTTTTCTGTTTGTATAAGTAAGCTTACATGTTTATATTAACATGGGTGTATATGTATGTACTTATGCGTGTGTGTATTTGTAATTGTATATATGTATGCATATGTGCATATACATGTATTGTGGGTGGTGGGGGTGTGGTGGGTGGATTATACATATTGTGTTGGTGTGTGGGTGGATTTAAGTGTTACTGTTTTCTTGTATTGTTCTCTCTATTTACTTATGGGAGCGCTCTACTAGACAAGCCCTCTGGGATTTTTGGAGTGCTTCCTTTCACAATTTTCCCTGTTGTTGATATGTTTTGTACCCTGGTAAACTTCTCTGTATATATATTGTGAAGACACAAATAAATGAAATGAAATTTGTGAGCCTCCAAGCTCACTCACCTTTTTCTGAATTAGTCTGAATCTGTATTTATCAGCAAAAACTTGCAAAGCTTTCTCCACCAAAGCTCTCAGTTCTGTGTCGGTGTTGTTTACAGTTTCTAATTCTCTTCTCAACAAATGCAGTAAGCAAGAAAGAACTTCAACCTATTGAGGAAGAGAGGAAGATATATACATAGAAAAAAGTACAGTAAAACAGTTGTAAATGGATTGAATGCAACAACCATTCAAACAAACGTAAGAGCTCATTAACCTGTCTGTATTCTGTGCGTGTTTTTTGTCCCTTCTGTTACTGTTACTGTCATTTAGCCTTTGAAGAAGATCCTGCTAGGATCGAAACGTCAGGCCAACTTACTTTTACACGTTCTCTTACACAGGCTCTCTAGTGGATAAGCAGTTTGCTAACAGCTTTATTTTATTTTGAAATATAAGAGATGGAAAGAAACAAGCAGTCAGCAATTAAGGAATTGAAATAAACAAACAGTCCGAGATATATAAGGAAAGAAAGAGACAATCAGTCAAGTTTATGGAGGTATTGAAAGAAACAAGCAGTCAGTCATGTGTGTAACAAGCTCACATGAAGGTGTTGATGGTGCTACCTTTAGAAAATTAATTGTATTCTTACCAAGACACAGGAAGAGAATTGAAGAAGACAGGCAAGTGATGTCAAAAAGGATATAGTATAAACTTCAATATACTGTAGATATAAATCTCCACATTTATGTTAAAAGCTTGTAAATGAAGAACAGAAATAAACAATGCTCCAAAACAACAAGATGAGGCAGAAAATAAAGAAATACCTGAGACTGAGCAAACACATGTATTGTTTCTGTGCATAAAGTGAGTAATTCACAACATCTCCTCCTGAACTAACTTCAAATTCCATACCATAAACACACAACATCTCAACAACAACTAGAATAAGTATAACAAGAATAAACACACAGTATTACTAAGTATTGCATAGAGAGGTTGTGCATGCTCAAGGCATGCAATACTCTAATATCTTGGGTCACTAAGTTAACCATCATACACTATGCAAAACATACTTTTTCCATTTTGAACCAACACTTGTCCCATTCATTCAAAGATGGTATTGATGAGTTACTTACTGAAGCTGCCACTTTGGCCAAAAAATGTTCAGAAAGTTGCGGTCGCTTGAAGATTTCCTTCGTAACCTGTAGAACATCATTAAGGTACTGTGGTTCCTTTTGCAGTGTTCTGTGTAAGGCCTTACATGAGGGAAAAGAAATCAATGTTGAAAAGTTTAACTTTTTGTAGAGGAAGAATGTCAATCATATCAAAAAGAACTGAGATGATGGAAGGTTTATTTAATATCACAAATGATGGTACAATTTGTGATCTCCATGATAATAACAATAATGTTTGTTTCACACTATAAATGATATCAAACTTTGATGTGATTAACCTCAGCAACATCAATAATATTACCTCATATTTAAACAATACTTTAATAACCATAGAATCGTATCCGGAATCTTAATTTTGTTGGCAGCATGTAGACAGAGCTTACGTGGAAGGCTCTCACTATCACTAGTATCATTTTAAGCTTTGATTGTCAGTAAAATTGTATCCAAGTCTCCGAAATGGAAAATACTGGAACAGCGATTCTTCTCGAAACTATTGAAGACGAGATCTTTTGAAACATATTTTCAGAACAAGCACATACTGTAGATTGAGTTATGTTTCAGCCCTATACAAAATTTTGGAGATATTAAAACAGTATAGATCCTGCTGATTTGGACCCAGAGCCGTATCTACGGCACTGTTAGATCTGATATGAGAGAGTCTTATGCCGAAACGCTGAAGATCACCATTGTTTATATACTTGTACAGTATCAAACATATTTGTTGTGAGAAAGATGACTTTGAACACTTCCCAGACCAACTCTCTGGTCCTTTCCAGTATCCACACAGCATTACCAAACCCACTTAACAAATCATTGAGCTGCAGCTCTGAAAATCAAGGTATCAACAATCAGAACAAATTCCATTAATGTTGCCATTTTCCTGTTATCCAGTCCATCATCCTCAATAATTTTCAGATCCTTTATGTTGAACCCAATTACCAATGATGGCTGCCACTGGATTCCAAAATAAACTTTTCAAACAGCACATAGTAAGTACCTTGCATTCCAGAACCCCCCCCCCCCCCTGAGGGTCTCCATTGGCAGATCAATTTCTTTACTATGATGTTCTCAAACTTTTAATGTATTTGAACAATCAAATATTCAGTTCATGAAATGTATCTTATTAATTAGCAAGACCAGAAATGAAATCACAGCAGAAATGGTTTGCTTCCATGACCTCCTCCTGGGTATACTTACATTATAGAACGCTGCTGGTATGGTAATGGGTTTTCCTACAATCGCAAATTGTTTACTTTGTAAAATTTCTTTCAGAAACAGCCAAAGAGGAGCAACATCAGATTCAGATATTGGATGTCTGAGGATTAATGAAAGAAAAGAAACCTCATTTGTGAACGGGACATTCTGGTCGAAGGCAAATGTTGCTAACGAATAGTTGAAATCACAACTTCAATGTCTTTTAACTGAATCAAGATGTTTCTCTTTGAAGATAATATACTTTATTTAGACTCCAGGATGTTGGTCACAGTGGGTGGTCTGTGATTGCATCCTGACAGATGTCCTTCCAAAGATTAATTGTTGTTTCCTTCAAATGTGTGGTACTTTTCTCTCAAAGGTTTGTATTATACATCATATTCTTACCACTATTCTTGCTTGTGAGTTTGAAGGAGACTAGTATGATGACCTCAACACAATATCCTCTCAGATTGCTCTTGCATTGTGTGAATAACATTTCAATGTTGCTCACTATGTCATAGCCCAGTGACTACAATCAATGATGGCATGAAAGTAAAATGTGTCATCAAAAATGACTAGTTTGCTGTAACATTGGCCTGCTTTGCTTTGTCATGTTTATTACAATAGTAAACCTATTAGACTACTGTATTATGTTATGTTATGTTAACTTCAAACATACGTTTTTCATTCTTCAACAAACCTCCAGTAAAACATATTATATAATACTCCGATTCCCTCTTGTTATTGTCATTAATAAGTGAACCTAATCACAAGCTGTTCGTATAGCATACATATACTGTATATATACTTCATTGCATTCACATGCAAATTAGCAATTCAGTGAAGTTGGCAGAATGTGGAATAAGGTTATGAAGTAAAGTATATACTGTACTTGTAGTGAAAAACATCCAGTTGCTTTGAACTCTATACAGATAACACAGTATTTTAAAATGTTTATAGTTTACAACTGCCATCTCCATTTCCAGGTGCTGTATCATATAATAGAGCCTTCAAAAAGTAAAACCTTATAGTTCCTCATTGTTTTATCTTTTTCTTCCACTTTCAAAGTAAATCAAAATATTGATATTGATATCATCAAAAGTTTGAGCTTGTAAATCTTGGAAACTACTATGAGAGCTTTTGGAATTTGCCAAGAGAAGTATCATTAACCCAAATTAAGATAACTAATGGAAAAAGAAAAATAGGAAAAATTCCTCTCATGTGTCTCTGCGATGACATTTTTTGACTTGCTCAAGTAGCTAGCCTACAGTATTTGGTTTTGCATGTGCAAGAACATCAAAATTCTAATTCTCCTCAATTTGCTTTGGTGCTCTTCAAAAGCATATACATTACATTCTCTGATGTTGAGAGTTCGGTTGTCTCATCTTTCAGTAACAATCACTGACATGACTGCATTTTGTAAGCAATCACAACTTATCTGTGGGTTAGTCAGACAATATGGTTAATGCTTCATTTACTTTTCTTCTACCGTATGCCAAAAATTGTTGAGTCCCTGAGAAAATTACATTAAAGTGAGTAATATACAGTAAATTACTACGTAGACAAGTGAAAAACAATGGTTCTCATGAAAGAACAATATCATATCAGTATTGTATGATCTCTATACCTTTCATCAGCAGACACAGCATGACAACACCAGTCCACCAAAACTTGATATTTGTTTGGAATGTAACAAGAATCAGTAACCCAGGAATATTTGGCTAGTTTCAATTTATCGTCCCAGGAAGCAGTGCTATCCTTCAAGAAACGTCTAATCCCTACAAAAAGGAAGGTGATCAAAAGGTAATTTTTATTCTTAATAAATAGTAAATAATGAATAGTATTTAGTAATTATACAGTACGCCAATATATATTACACAATTTGCTGAAACTTCTGACTTTCCTAACTTCATTTTCATGTCTTTTCCAACAGCATTTTTATCTTGTAGTCACTAGCTTTCGATAAACTTTGTTTTCTTCTTTCGTCATGTATGTATAGGTATAAGCTATCTAAACCGTTCTGTACAGAGGTATTAAGCTTTTAACACCCTCCCCCAGTTTTGCACATTTTTTTGGCATTTGGAAATCTTGAGTAATTGCAGAATACCCCGCAACTTCGAAGCAGGTTGGCTTCAGCGTGTGTATAGCCTAGGGAATACGATCGTCGGAGAAATGCCAAATAGGCTATAAACAAAGTTCAATGTATTATGCTACAGTGTCTACAGTCTGGAGTGCGACGGTTTAGTAAGCTACGGCGTCAAGCTTTGTGTTGCAGGGTATTCTGCAATTAAGCCAGAAATCTTATGCCCTTAGGCCTATATAACCAACGTTACCACAATATCATACCACTACTTTCTGGGACCTGACCAATCATAGCTTAGAGGCTCAGAGCATAGCAAACAGTATCCAATGTCAATGGATGTATATTTAGGCCTACACTACAGTTAGCTTATCGACGAATGTGTCAATTTAGGGGTATGAAAGAACTTGACACGGCAGACATTTTGTGGTCAAGTTCTGCTCAATTGTACGTTGCGTAGGCACAGAACAATAAATATGTTGAGATCATTACATTTCTGAAGAACTACACATATGAAAAACGAATACAGTTCAGTGATTTCGATTTTTCGTTGATAGAGATAATTAATCAAATCCTTTACTTAGTGCGTCAATTATGAGCCGACCATGCTATAGCAAGCCTACTGTACTTGGCTACAGTGCTGACGTTACATACATGTGCGAACTAATATGAAACGAGGTGAAAATTGTAAGGGAAGCTGACAACTTTAAACTAAGACACATACATCCAAAGTGACATTGAGGATTTGAACCTAGGTTTTCAACAATTACATTATATATTACTTCACTCCTAGGCCCTATTTGTTATAGCTAACTATCGACTTTCGCAAACTGAACTCGTTCTCGCAAAACTGTCCCTACGCTGTACTCTTTAAACGGTAGGGAAATTACCATGGTGTTTCAGAAGTAACCTTCATTAACCGTCCATTTACAAATACCACTGAAAAACAAAATCTATACAAATACAATTTTCTACAGTGTCTGTAAGGCCTACGTCAAATTTGCGTCTGTCTATTACCTAAGTTGCATTAAAAGGCCTCCTAACAATAATTTCTGATTAAATTTTAAAAGCATGTACCTGCATAGGGGGCAGCCATCTTTGTTATTGTACCCATGTAATAACTACGGAAGCTTCAAAGCTTCAAACATTTTGCAGAAAATTGTTCAATTGCTCAGATGGAATGAAGTGAACAATTAAACATTTTGCAGAA
>KN882206.1:392658-416065 GCA_000934455.1 Apostichopus parvimensis
CCCCTACTTAAACAGTTAGTGACTGCACAGTCACAACTATTAATATGCCTTTGAAAATCGCAAGCTTGGGATTATCTTATGCTCGCTTGAAGCTTAGTACCAAAAGGGAGAAACTGACAAAGCTACTTACAAGTATAATGCTTAATTTAATGCTAATATAAGCGAGTATATATAATGTGTAGCCCTACAAAGAAGCACTCTCTGACGTATCCATTGTGGTGACTCCAATGGTGGCTCGAATCAAACGTACCATGTCGTCTCCCCATCATTGTCTACTTCAGCGGACTTATGCGGATGCATGTACTCAGGCATATCTCTCCTCTTAAACCCAGAGAGCACCAGTACACTAACTTACTTTATAAAATCATAACAATCGCAACCCTGAGTAATGGTTATTCAAGGCACCAGGCTATTGGGATTATTAGCCATTCATAGACGTAACCATTAACCATCTGTATCTACTTAGTTATCATAACAATAGTAATTTCACGAATCCTATGCACCCGAGCTATCTCAGTGGAAAATCTCAAAGCGCTAGGTTAAGTATAGAACACCATGTTAATCCCTACCATGCTTTAAACATGTCGATCTTTCACTAGTTCTTAAAGCACGTATTATTCGGTTCTGTTAGCTGCTTTAAGTTACTATATAGGATGCAAACTAAAACCTAGTCAAGTTAAAGTTTCTAAATGGAGAATTAGGTATGTATGTTTGGTGAGGTGCTAGATGAGATATGCCAAAATTCAAGAACTTTATGTGAGGTAAGGCAAGTTTAGTTACTTTCCAATAGCTTTTCAAGTACTCGAGGAAGCGGAACGTTTCCTTGACCTTTCAGTTGGTGTAGTCTTTGGAGGCCATTTTTGCTGAACACACGAAGCTCCCTCAATTGTAGCAACATCTCCGAGAGAAACTTGGATTGGTTCGATGCTGATGAATTGAATGTCACGTGATCGTTGAAACATGTAATGATCTTATTTTCAAGATCGGTGACTTTCTGTGGCTCTTGTAGACCATGTCTCACTGTGGGATGGATAACCAAAAAAAGTGAATGATAAGCTACATCGATCAATTGATCATCACGGAGAACGATTTGGAAATTATCTTTGCCTAAAGCATACTAAAGTAAGTAATAACGACATAGTAAGAAAAGTAGAATGTCAGTATGTACAACTTACCTGTGATAAGAACTAGTGCTGAGAGGCAAGCGAAGGATGACAGGTCAACCTTTAGGGTTGTCAAGACTCGTCCAAGCCCATGAATGTCAGCCAACCAATCACCGAATGCTTGTTCGCATTGTTCTTTGTGGAACACGTTTCCATTACAGAAGGTAACTAGTTCATCATTGGGGTCCATCCTACAGAGAAATAAAATCCAAAATAAACAAATATATAATTAGGGTTTTCGAGGTCAGTCTACAACCAGCATTCAGTCTTTTGTTCCGTTGGAACGATAAATGTCTGAATTTTCAAGAAATATTTATTCTTTCCATGGAATGTTTGCACAAATCCCAAAATAAAACTATAACCAATCCCTCCATGGGATGATACTCACCTGTATGCCATTTTTAACACGAACAACTCCAAGCACGCCGACTGCAGCAACAGCAGCTGGTCCTCTTTGCAGAGGTCACTGAATCCGGGAATCTTCTCTGCCCACGTTTTGATGACTTCAAGCGATGAGGATAGGTTGTCATAAAATTGCTTCAGCTGTTCTTCCTCCGACATACATGACTCATTATCACCGGGCAGCCGAAACTAAATAAGAAATGTGAATAATGAGATGCCTAGTTTACAATGTCTGTATACATCCCATTTCCATGTGTAGCTTGGTTTTCATTAAAACTTATCTAAAACTAGATGAAAACCGTTAACAGAACCGTCCTGACTAAAATTACATAAACCTTCAGTCACCAATAAGTATTGTTGCAAAAGAGTTTCTACAAACAGCCGTCGTATTTTATAATTCCTAATTCTGTCTTTTCATTAATTTTGTTTAAAGTTTAATTATAATTACCTGGTTATAGTTCCTATTAGGCTTTGCTGGCGAAGCATCAAGATGAGCTCGCACAAGGGCTGTAATAAGACTCACAGGTGGAGACGGGGGAGAAAGGTCTTGGGGATTTCGCTGTTTTGTCGGTAGCCTTCCTCGACGGCCCTTTAGGCTGTCCCTGCGAACAACTGTGAGTAACAAGAAATAAGATTGAAGCCACGGTTATAGCAAGCTAAAGATAGTTTGATTAGCATTATTAACACATACTATTACAGAAGTCTGGCTTAGGCAGAGAATTACTCTTTCTTTCACGTTTCAATCGAACAATTCCCTATATGTAGTATGCGTCTGACTCTGACACAATCATTTTTGATAGTTATCACCCATTTTTTTGACGGCTGAAATAACTCGGAGACAATGTAGAGGCATTGCGTTTTTGTTTACCTTCTTTGACCATTCCGACTGCCAAACACTTCTGGAATCGGCAGTACTGGCAGCGGTTCCGCCTTCGTTTATCAACAGTACAGTTTCTGTTCGCTAGACAAACATATTTAGCACTCTTCTGGACCGTTCGCTGAAAATGGATCGAAAAAACTTCATTAAAAATACGATTCCGTTACTGTTAACTTAAAAGGAAGTATCAGGTTTTTACCAGACTATACTAACTACATGTATTTATGACTGACCGGTGAGTGGAATTGCAAGATAGATATAATAAACCACAAAAGCATGCTTCTAAACTTACGCTTGAAAATTGAAATGCATTAATGAACAAGTTTGTTTCTACCTAGCCTAGCGTCTTCTATATTACAAAAACAAAAAACTTACTTCTGTCTTATCAAACATATTGCACTAACTCACCTTAAAGAAGCCTTTGCATCCTTCGCAGGTACGGACCCCGTAATGTTGGCAAGCAGCACTGTCTCCACAGACTGCGCACATCCCCTCCTGGTTACACATATTTCTTGATGGAAGTGGCGGTGAGGTACATGCCGGTCCACTTGGCATTGGTATCGACTTCCTCATGACACCTGTGGTAGTCCCCAAAACATGTGATTGAGTTAAAGACGTCACTAAGGAACCTGGAATTGGTTTCGTATCAATCGGATCAAATCCAAGATTTGTAGAAGTAGGGCAGAATACTGACGTCACTGCATTTTGAAGGGTTGTATGTGGCATGGGCCATCCATTTTGTCTCCCAAAACCGTGAGAGTAAGATGGTGGTTGAGACTGAGTGGTGGGGAGATGATTGGTAACAAAGTGAGGCGAATTTTCCGACGGGCAAAGATTGAAGTCGGGCTCGGCTTCACAGGGACTAAAATTAAGGTGACCGTGGGCCATGGTTGTAAAGGTGTGATGATTTGTACTGACAGGAGCGGGTACACTGCTGTAAGGCTGAAAGTGTGTCACCTCTGGATCTGCTAAATTAGGCAGTGACGGAACGTATGTCGAAGTGTTTTTAAAAGATGACGAATGAGTGCTCTCTGGCAAGAGTGGTTGCTGCATTTCTAAACCTGGACTTCCTCCAAGATTTGTGAGAGGATAGTCAGGAGATTGTTCTTCATACTCTACACGTGAGTCAATTCGGTGAGTTAAGCCGTAGGTCTCTTGAAAACTTGGCAAGGAACTCAAGTTAATAGCCGCAGTCGGACTAGTACTAGGATAACGGAATGGTTCGGAGGGGAGTGGAGTAAAACATATGCTGCCAATCGTCGCAGAGTCGTGCATCTTCGTTGCCTCGGTAACTGGCATCGGAATATGGCGGCGATCAGAAATAGCGTGTGAATGATGTTGGCCGAGACCTGGAGATGAGGACACCGAAGTAGGTGAAGAAGCAACGGAACCAGGTGACGGTACGTACGACGTCTCACAAATAGACGAAGATGGCGAGGAGATATAGGGAGCGCTCTCTCCTATTCCATGACTCGTGCCGTTGGTCGTGAAGGCGCCAAAGCTCGTGTTGAAACCGATGGATTGACAAATATCTGAAAAAGAGAGGGGAAAATATGAATAAGATACCAAAAAAATATAAAAAAATCAAATTGGTATATCAAAATTTGACCAGAACGATTCTGGTTTTTTTTTCATCAAGTATTTCTTAAATCGTAAGTATATTAGGTTCAATGGAGAGTTTACCTAATGAAGAGGTTATGATAATATTTATAGTAAACTTATAACTTATTAGTTGTTTTATTACATAGTCTGTGTGTGTTTTCCTTTTGGCATGTAAGTAGTGAAAACTGACGATCGTCTCTGACAAATGGAAACGTTGTCGATAAATACAACCAAGCAGTTCATAATCATTCCATCTGTTTGATTAACTTGAACCATACAACTGGTAAATCAGGTTTGCTTTAGACTATTACATTTCTGGCTGGCAGATATTATTTGATTCAATCTACACGTCAACGTTGAGATCAGATTAATGAAAATCTTCTTGACATGCACAAAAAGCGTGAAATAGAAGAGGCAGTGATCAACTTGTTGTAGAAAACAGAACAAATAGCAATGGGCATGCACCTGCATTGAGCTCAAATATGTCCGGAAAATCGCTGTAGTTGAGGGCGGCGGTTGCACCTCCATGATGGAAGTCTTGATACTGGTCGGCTGGGCCGTGTACCATGGTTAAAAAGTTCACCTTGTGTGTCAACGCCACTACTGCAAGAGGGTACACACACAGCAATGGGCACAGGCAGGTATGATAGAGGGCAGGCTTGCGTTTTAATGATGTCTCCTATCTGCAAAAAGCGGGAAGCGGAGAAAAGCGCATGCAAATTAAAACGTAAGAAACAAGAAACATAACACTGGCTAGTCAAACAATATTACGTCAACAAACATTTCAAAAGATAACCGCACATTCACACAGGAAATACGATGTTTAGCATACCGACTATTAAATTTCTGTAATAACAACTATCTATGATCTTCAATAATATAAAAGCCGAGCTACAATGTTTAAATATCAATAAGCAAACCAGGTTAATTATTAAATATATTAACATAAATATGACTCTTCGGAAACAGCATAAGACATTTTAGACTGTCTTCATAGCTTTACATTTTAATTATATTTGTTGAAATTAAACATACGTTGACATCTCGTTGACACATGTACTTATTTCTTTGAGTAACTTATTAGCGTAGTTAACTCTCATCTGTATTAAAAGTAGAATGTCAGTATGTACAACTTACCTGTGATAAGAACTAGTGCTGAGAGGCAAGCGAAGGATGACAGGTCAACCTTTAGGGTTGTCAAGACTCGTCCAAGCCCATGAATGTCAGCCAACCAATCACCGAATGCTTGTTCGCATTGTTCTTTGTGGAACACGTTTCCATTACAGAAGGTAACTAGTTCATCATTGGGGTCCATCCTACAGAGAAATAAAATCCAAAATAAACAAATATATAATTAGGGTTTTCGAGGTCAGTCTACAACCAGCATTCAGTCTTTTGTTCCGTTGGAACGATAAATGTCTGAATTTTCAAGAAATATTTATTCTTTCCATGGAATGTTTGCACAAATCCCAAAATAAAACTATAACCAATCCCTCCATGGGATGATACTCACCTGTATGCCATTTTTAACACGAACAACTCCAAGCACGCCGACTGCAGCAACAGCAGCTGGTCCTCTTTGCAGAGGTCACTGAATCCGGGAATCTTCTCTGCCCACGTTTTGATGACTTCGAGCGATGAGGATAGGTTGTCATAAAATTGCTTCAGCTGTTCTTCCTCCGACATGCATGACTCATTATCACCGGGCAGCCGAAACTAAATAAGAAATGTGAATAATGAGATGCCTAGTTTACAATGTCTGTATACATCCCATTTCCATGTGTAGCTTGGTTTTCATTAAAACTTATCTAAAACTAGATGAAAACCGTTAACAGAACCGTCCTGACTAAAATTACATAAACCTTCAGTCACCAATAAGTATTGTTGCAAAAGAGTTTCTACAAACAGCCGTCGTATTTTATAATTCCTAATTCTGTCTTTTCATTAATTTTGTTTAAAGTTTAATTATAATTACCTGGTTATAGTTCCTATTAGGCTTTGCTGGCGAAGCATCAAGATGAGCTCGCACAAGGGCTGTAATAAGACTCACAGGTGGAGACGGGGGAGAAAGGTCTTGGGGATTTCGCTGTTTTGTCGGTAGCCTTCCTCGACGGCCCTTTAGGCTGTCCCTGCGAACAACTGTGAGTAACAAGAAATAAGATTGAAGCCACGGTTATAGCAAGCTAAAAGATAGTTTGATTAGCATTATTAACACATACTATTACAGAAGTCTGGCTTAGGCAGAGAATTACTCTTTCTTTCACGTTTCAATCGAACAATTCCCTATATGTAGTATGCGTCTGACTCTGACACAATCATTTTTGATAGTTATCACCCATTTTTTTGACGGCTGAAATAACTCGGAGACAATGTAGAGGCATTGCGTTTTTGTTTACCTTCTTTGACCATTCCGACTGCCAAACACTTCTGGAATCGGCAGTACTGGCAGCGGTTCCGCCTTCGTTTATCAACAGTACAGTTTCTGTTCGCTAGACAAACATATTTAGCACTCTTCTGGACCGTTCGCTGAAAATGGATCGAAAAAACTTCATTAAAAATACGATTCCGTTACTGTTAACTTAAAAGGAAGTATCAGGTTTTTACCAGACTATACTAACTACATGTATTTATGACTGACCGGTGAGTGGAATTGCAAGATAGATATAATAAACCACAAAAGCATGCTTCTAAACTTACGCTTGAAAATTGAAATGCATTAATGAACAAGTTTGTTTCTACCTAGCCTAGCGTCTTCTATATTACAAAAACAAAAAACTTACTTCTGTCTTATCAAACATATTGCACTAACTCACCTTAAAGAAGCCTTTGCATCCTTCGCAGGTACGGACCCCGTAATGTTGGCAAGCAGCACTGTCTCCACAGACTGCGCACATCCCCTCCTGGTTACACATATTTCTTGATGGAAGTGGCGGTGAGGTACATGCCGGTCCACTTGGCATTGGTATCGACTTCCTCATGACACCTGTGGTAGTCCCCAAAACATGTGATTGAGTTAAAGACGTCACTAAGGAACCTGGAATTGGTTTCGTATCAATCGGATCAAATCCAAGATTTGTAGAAGTAGGGCAGAATACTGACGTCACTGCATTTTGAAGGGTTGTATGTGGCATGGGCCATCCATTTTGTCTCCCAAAACCGTGAGAGTAAGATGGTGGTTGAGACTGAGTGGTGGGGAGATGATTGGTAACAAAGTGAGGCGAATTGTCCGACGGGCAAAGATTGAAGTCGGGCTCGGCTTCACAGGGACTAAAATTAAGGTGACCGTGGGCCATGGTTGTAAAGGTGTGATGATTTGTACTGACAGGAGCGGGTACACTGCTGTAAGGCTGAAAGTGTGTCACCTCTGGATCTGCTAAATTAGGCAGTGACGGAACGTATGTCGAAGTGTTTTTAAAAGATGACGAATGAGTGCTCTCTGGCAAGAGTGGTTGCTGCATTTCTAAACCTGGACTTCCTCCAAGATTTGTGAGAGGATAGTCAGGAGATTGTTCTTCATACTCTACACGTGAGTCAATTCGGTGAGTTAAGCCGTAGGTCTCTTGAAAACTTGGCAAGGAACTCAAGTTAATAGCCGCAGTCGGACTAGTACTAGGATAACGGAATGGTTCGGAGGGGAGTGGAGTAAAACATATGCTGCCAATCGTCGCAGAGTCGTGCATCTTCGTTGCCTCGGTAACTGGCATCGGAATATGGCGGCGATCAGAAATAGCGTGTGAATGATGTTGGCCGAGACCTGGAGATGAGGACACCGAAGTAGGTGAAGAAGCAACGGAACCAGGTGACGGTACGTACGACGTCTCACAAATAGACGAAGATGGCGAGGAGATATAGGGAGCGCTCTCTCCTATTCCATGACTCGTGCCGTTGGTCGTGAAGGCGCCAAAGCTCGTGTTGAAACCGATGGATTGACAAATATCTGAAAAAGAGAGGGGAAAATATGAATAAGATACCAAAAAAATATAAAAAAATCAAATTGGTATATCAAAATTTGACCAGAACGATTCTGGTTTTTTTTTCATCAAGTATTTCTTAAATCGTAAGTATATTAGGTTTCTATTGGAGAGTTTACCTAATGAAGAGGTTATGATAATATTTATAGTAAACTTATAACTTATTAGTTGTTTTATTACATAGTCTGTGTGTGTTTTCCTTTTGGCATGTAAGTAGTGAAAACTGACGATCGTCTCTGACAAATGGAAACGTTGTCGATAAATACAACCAAGCAGTTCATAATCATTCCATCTGTTTGATTAACTTGAACCATACAACTGGTAAATCAGGTTTGCTTTAGACTATTACATTTCTGGCTGGCAGATATTATTTGATTCAATCTACACGTCAACGTTGAGATCAGATTAATGAAAATCTTCTTGACATGCACAAAAAGCGTGAAATAGAAGAAGGCAGTGATCAACTTGTTGTAGAAAACAGAACAAATAGCAATGGGCATGCACCTGCATTGAGCTCAAATATGTCCGGAAAATCGCTGTAGTTGAGGGCGGCGGTTGCACCTCCATGATGGAAGTCTTGATACTGGTCGGCTGGGCCGTGTACCATGGTTAAAAAGTTCACCTTGTGTGTCAACGCCACTACTGCAAGAGGGTACACACACAGCAATGGGCACAGGCAGGTATGATAGAGGGCAGGCTTGCGTTTTAATGATGTCTCCTATCTGCAAAAAGCGGGAAGCGGAGAAAAGCGCATGCAAATTAAAACGTAAGAAACAAGAAACATAACACTGGCTAGTCAAACAATATTACGTCAACAAACATTTCAAAAGATAACCGCACATTCACACAGGAAATACGATGTTTAGCATACCGACTATTAAATTTCTGTAATAACAACTATCTATGATCTTCAATAATATAAAAGCCGAGCTACAATGTTTAAATATCAATAAGCAAACCAGGTTAATTATTAAATATATTAACATAAATATGACTCTTCGGAAACAGCATAAGACATTTTAGACTGTCTTCATAGCTTTACATTTTAATTATATTTGTTGAAATTAAACATACGTTGACATCTCGTTGACACATGTACTTATTTCTTTGAGTAACTTATTAGCGTAGTTAACTCTCATCTGTATTTAATGTTCTCGCTGAAATGGCTTTAAGCGGGGGTTTTCAATGTGTTAATGATGACTCTGTTAAGCTCGATGTGGATGTGACTGATTTACCACATTCAAGCATTTCCTTTTCTTGGATTGTTAGCTGATGTTATTGTTTTAATTAAGACAATTCATAATAATTAGTAATTTTCTTTATGCGCACTTGTAATCTATTAATCACTTAAAGTGAATCACAAGTCGACGAATAAGTGCTTCGTTAAAACTTAACTTCAGTTTCACTTAACATTGATTAATTGCCTGCTCTTGTAGCGACTGATCGAACATTGGCATTTTTAACTGTTTCTTATTATTATCATTATTTTTTTTTAGCTTTTCTTTGCTTTGTTCTCCTTCGTTTTCCCTTAATGATGCGTCAACCTGCAATTGAATTTGCAATAATCCACGCATACTGCAGATTAAACACAGAATAAATAAAGCAACTGGTTATGACGGTTAACAACCTCAAGGGAGGGTTATTTGTATTAAATTGAATCTATGAATATAGCTAGCTAGCTAGTTAGCTAGCTATGTAGCTAGCTAGTTAGCTAGATAGATAGATAAGTTGGCATATAATTATTCACATGCATGTACGTTTGTCATTTGTTCGCTTTATTTCGCCCTGATTGACTTTTTATTACATGCCCACGATACGTCAAAGTTATGGACATTGAGCCTAATTAAGGAGTGGAGGGAATTCATATGAAGACAACACCAAAACAGGATGAACCCTGGCCAGTAAATATTTGACACTTAATATTACGTCAACCACATAGTCTATAAGTTTAGGTTTTATATTATGATAAATCTCTGCCAATAAATAGCTTCGACAAGGGATTGTTCAAATAGTAATGATGCTTCTTGTAAGATTAAATAATTATTAGTACAAAACTAAAGTTCAAGTGTTGAGTTAACATCGTATCAAGTCTGGAGAGGAAGGTAAATAGCTGAGACACTGAATTACAATGGGTAAGCCTCATCCGTCCAACTCGTTTGTGGGCGGGCAGATAAACTAAAATTTGGTCAATTACTTTATGCTAGCAGCAAAAATGTGTACCAATTGTGATGTGGAGAAGTGATATCGGATCGTAAGCAACCGCTAAACAAACACTACAACAAATATGAAGTTAAGTATTGGTGCTTGAATGCATCAGTGCACGCTCTACTCGTAAATAGATAGATATATATATATATATATATATATATATATATTCACTGTTCAAGAATTCACTGTTCACAAAGATTTTAAAATATAATAAAATATAATATATAAGCTACATATATATTAGTAACGGTGTCTGAAAAATGGTGCGAAATTTAAAGCCTATCTTCTTCACCTCATCTCTTTCGTGAACACTACATAGTTAATCTCGCGATGCATACAGTTAGTATGTATATACAATGTTTGTGTACAATGCGAAGAATGCGAAGAATATATGAAAGACAGTTGTGGTTGTGCTATCAGTGTGAACCTCAATAAATGATAGAAACATTAAATAAACTCCCACGTACGTTACGCAGGTTTACATACCACCAACTCGTGATGGAGCCATATAACATGTTAATACAATAACAGTTATAACACATTACATGGTTTGTCAGAGTCAAGAACATATTCCTGTAGATAGGAACATCGAACATATACATAGCTAAATATAGCCTATCTGTATGTAGGGTCACGTGCATTGTATGGGCTTATCTACCCAACTATATGAAATACTTGTAGTACTGAGGGACTTAACTTGGCTGTCGATATACTGAACTGGCTGCACAAGTTTTTTGTTTCAATATCTGATTGTGTGTTGTACCTTGCTAATAAATTCATGTCGGAAATCCAAAGATTCAAGATTCTAGGATATCTTGGTGCGAACATTCATACATTAAATGTTTGCCTTATATCGCAATCACAGACGGTTCACAACTTAGGGCTGCTTGGTCTGAACTGAGAAAACTAGTTGGCTCCCGCGGCTCTTTCACCAATGGGCTACATCAGCTGTGTTATGTTATCAACCCTAATCACCACAGACCGTTGCCGGAAAAAATACTAACTAAAGCTAAGAATCGAGACAGAACCACCTAAATTATCACTTTGATATATTGAAAAATAAATTTAAAAAAACTAATAACTAATAATCCTTCACAAAAGGTAACCAAACAGAGACATTTAAAAAAAAAACGATATCAGTACGTTCACATTAGTAGGTCTGTGCACTTTCAACATGAAAACCCTCCGTAATACATTAAGAGTATGCACGTCTCCTGTACTGCAGTAAAATTGTTGATTTAGCCTCATTAATTAGTGGAAGTCTTGTTGACAGCTTGTCCAATTGATATATAAATTCCTTCTTAGTGTGAGAATACCAGTGTCATTAATACCCGACGGATATAAAACATCTATAGATATAGCACCAGGCATGTAAATCAAAAGTATACACATATCAAAATTGTAGTCAACATTTAAAAGTTGGAAACCAAGTAACAGGAATTAAATTAGACCCAAAATTCTAACTAAGATGGAAAAATAAAGAAAGAATTACAAGTAGAACAACATAGCTTACCAATGTTCTTCCTTCCCAAATCAAGAAACATCACAATTATTGCAAATTTAAGTGCTGTCCTTTTTGAAAAAATATATAATCCAATGGGGAAATAAACTGTATCAAAATACAGGCTGATCACTGATTAAATGGTTACAAAATAGTTGTCTATTTCTAACGATTTGCTTCAGAATTGAAAACACTACTGTTCTGAAGCAACGAATACATCCAACTGAAAGCTTTATCCTAAATATGTATCACCACCGTAGTGACTGATTCGCCGAACAATCTCTAAAGCCGTACGCATGCCAGCAGGCTATGACATCAATAGTCGCATCGTATACACCCGTAATTGACGCTACACAGCCACGTACCTGGGAATATTGCTTATGTATTACTAGTTTAGTAGTGAGCGTAAGAGACCGTCTTCTGACGTCATCAAATTCGAGGGTTACACCGTTGCTTACGTCAGGAGCCGCTTCGCTGCGTTCCGTGTTGCTTCAAATAGGCAGCTATTTATAGACAGCCAATGAAGTATTCGCATGGTTCAGTGTGTGTGCGTTCCAATAACATTGTGTGATTGATGTCAGCAAGTACGAAAACACTGCACACAAGGGGTGCCAAACTTGAACCAATTCCGGTAAATTTACCGGGTTGTGGTTACTCTAAGGGTATTATTTTTTGGTACACAATTGTCCTCCTGTTTTCCCCTAACAATAAATCCCATATTAAACAAAACTTTTAGAGGGTAAAATGGAATGTGTCTACTGACTCTTGTCGGATTAATTATCATTTAAATATGTGTGCGTCAGAGGTCTAGGCAATATCGTATTTCTAACTTTTATTACATCACTGAAGGATTTCTGACGGAGGTATGACTTGCGCCTTTAGGCAAGTGTCCCAAATACAGGGATTCATATGTAACTACACTGTGCAGCAGAAACGTACATGAAATACGAAATGTAAAACTTCTGCAAAATATCTGGCTGATATTATGCCAAATCCTTGTATTGCACTGACATGATATGATCAGTTTAGATATGATGGGTCAAATATAGTACAGTAAGAACCCCATGGACGCCCTAGCACGAAACACTTAGTGAATAAACAGTTATCTCAACGGCTGCAGAGTGACTTTCAAAGCAAGTGTAGCCAGCACCTTAGTAATAAGAACATACAAACTGACTTAACGTGTATTCCACAGGATTGTAATGCACAGTAACACAGGCACACCCACAGAGAATAATCCTTCTCCCCGTGATCTCATTAATGCAAGCTGTGACTGGTCGCTTAATTCAAACGGCCAACGTTACATTAATTTAGTAATTTTCTGTTTTTTTGTTTGTTTTTTTTTGTTTTTTACATCTGACATAATGACCTATTCGAATACGGCTTTGAACAACAAGGGAAGGTATATGTTTACGGCCTATAGTGTACATATCAAAGATGCAAACTATACACTGGTGTATGCTGACAGCGGCTAGCTGTGCAATGTGTTGAATCGTATTACGTCAAACTTATTGTTTCCGAATCCTTTTCTTAAATATAATTATTGGTATGATTACTGTGATTATTATGATTATTCTTTGTAATTATTTGAATAACAATAAACTCGTTGGGTACCACGTTAAAGTTACTCTTGTTTGTTCATTATGTCGTGACGTCATACGACATCACTTGGTGGTGCTATTTATTCTGTGTACGTTAAATATCTTCTTTCAATTTTCTCTTTGAAGTTAGCATACTACAATAGATTACTGGGTTTCTTAAACTTGATTTTAAGAAGAAATATTTCTGGAAGTCAGAATGAGTTTTTTTTTTTTAAATTCGCGTTTACCAAGTTAGTTCTGTTGTTTTCTATTTTGAATTTGCTTTTCTAGAATTATCCTGGAAATGTGATAAGGTTGTGAGTACTTACCCTGCAATCACAATCTCATCAATCACTTAAAGTGGCTTCAGAATCTTTAGTTGACTTACAATATTTGTTTGTGTTAAGAAAAACTCTTTAATTTTGATAATATTTTAAATAACCTGTTTACCTATCCTATACAACCTAATCCTAATCAACTTTGTTACGAACTTAATGCCCCCAATCATTCCTTCCATAGTAACGTTATCTCAGGTCAGCTCAGTGTATGCTTTAATCTTACCTTCCACAGATAACATAAGGCAGTCGATCAGTAACTGCATTCAGTAACAACTCTTCAGCTATATTTGTGCTGATCTTGTACAATACAAATATTTCCGTCTAGTTGTCTGTATGACTGACGGTGTTTGATTAAATTCAGTAAGAATAATGATGTATGGCTATCCTATATTAGAAGTGCCAGTGCTTATTTAACCACACAATGTTACGCAGTGTAAATGATTCCCAGAAAGCGAATACCCTAACAAAGGCCACAACTTGTATATGCTTTTGTAGGAAGGGCAACAATGCACAAACCCAGAATGGAGTAAATAATAAAATAGGAAATTTGCTTACGTATATACCTTGATAAAAAAAGAGTACACCTACGCGTGTCAAGAATATTTGACTGTGTGCTACAAAACAACCGTACAAAAATGCACCATAGGTTATATTGAAGAATGGATACATGCAAAGCGAGAGACTTACAATAACGAAAGAACGGATTGCACTGTATACTGCAGCAGTGCCCTAGAGGCACTGATGGCTCTATTGACAGAATGCGTGGGTACAGATATTTTGGAATATACGCGAGGGCGATATATGAAACATACAAGACGAGTTTTTTACTTATTTTGCATAGATCAACTTGACAATTTTCCAATAGTTCTTTAATTGGGTGGACACTTTCGCTGTACTCTATTTTTTTTTATTGTTGTTGTTGCAATGATTAAACACTGAATAATTTGCAATTCGTGACTTTCAAACCAAACAGTAAACATGAAATTTAGACAGAATATTGTCTAGAATTGACAAATTTCTAATAGTTCTTTAATTGGGAGGATACTTTTCGCTGTATTTTGTTTTTGTTTTGGGGGGGGAAACTTTCAAAATTTCTTTCTTGCTTTTTTGTGTGCAATTCAACACTGAATAATTTGCAATTCGTGACTTTCAAACAAAACAGTTAACATGAAAGTTAGACAGAATGTAGTCTAAAATTCCGATGCTTACCAAATTTGTGAGACATCTGTCGGTCCACTTGAGTGTGTTCGTACCAAAATTCAGAATCCAAGAAATTATGAGATGGTACGTAAACATCCAATGAAGGAGCCGCCATGCATATAACACACGTAGATTTTAGAAGTGTGATCGAATGGCACAATGCTGCATCCAAATTGGACGAATAAACACACTTGCCTTCTCAGGTTTAGGCTATGCGCGGGAAAATATCTTATCGGATGCGAGAAGTATCCTCCTTTCCGATTCAGAATTGTGGCAAATATTCCCACCAAACAGCCGACACTACACGACCACGGCAGAGACACAAAGTAAATTTCCCTTTCTCAAGGTAAATGCTATATGTGTATATACAACAGGCCGCGTTCGAGTTAATCCCCAACCAAGTACGTCAAAAGATATCCAACGAGCGTCATTCAGCCCAATAGACCAATCAAAATCGAGCTTACTTAATTGGGTTGGTGAGCTATACAGCGCTCAGACGATAGCACACAATCAAATACACCAAGAGCAGAAGAAATTGCTGCTGCGAAGGCGTGACGTCATTCTCTAGACAAAAAAGATATCTGTGAGATTGCAGGATATTTTTAGCACACTGTTCTCTCTCTGTTCGTTTATCTCTATTCGTGTTATTTGCAGATTTTTTGACGGAAGCAGTTTGCATAATTTAGAACTCTGTCACAAATACGTATTTTTTTTCTCTTCCGGTGAAGATGTTAATATTCACGACGAAGATGATTTTAAACTAACATTAGTTTGTATCTACATATATTCACGACGAAGATGATTTTAAACTAACATTAGTTTGTATCTACATCGCTTCCACCTATATAACCAGTATGAAAATATATTCAAAGTAAACTTAATTTACTTAACTTAAATTAACTGAACATATGATGCTATACAGTAAATTTATCGGATTGAAATTATTTTAGAACTTAATCTTTCTACAATATTTTTTATCGCTTTGAAAGTGTGGAAATTTGGATGCATAAACAGGATACATTTTTAGTTCATATTTCAACATTTCCACCAAGTTTTCTAATGCATGCGTTAAGTATAAATGTTCTGGTTAGCTTTTAGATTTGTTTTTAATTTTTTTTCATTCGAATATTCACCGCAAATCTTCCACTAAAAGAGTTCCTTAACAAAATACCGAGTTTGCACATCGAACAAGGTAGATCAATTTGCATGATAATAAATTGGGTAATTCCATCAAGTCGTAACCAGCCATCAAAAGAATTAAATAAAGTCTTTCCCAGCAAGATTCGATGTTACCTGAATCTTGTTTCAATTAAACTTGTAAGGGCTTAAACGCAACCGCAGTGGGAAGTCCTGAGATGATACGCTCAAAATCCCCAGGTACTTTCACTCCAATGACGTCATTGAGGCAGCACAATAAAAATAACTTACATACTCAATTGTACATTTAATGAAGATGACTGACGTCATAGCGCCTCGATCGGATTATAATTCAATTATTCATACCTCAACGCCACCGTGACTTGAAGATATAATAACACGCTTGAAACAATCTTCGAAAGAATGACGTCATTATTGAAATAAAACCTCCCAAACCAAAGTTACTTCCAGACGATAAGAAGAAAACCGGTTTTCAATCTGACGTCAGCCTATATGTAGATCTCACAAGTTGACCTAAATCCAATAATACCTTAATAACATGATAATTCTATTCCGTTTGATACGTTAGTGTCCAATTTTTGTTTAACTAACCGATGTTAATTGAGACCATAACGTTTGCCAAAAAGCAACATTTTGAATAAAGCACCAATAGATATTAATTCACTAAGCCAAGAATGCAAAACATTTCCAAAGATATCCTTAACCGAACCTACACTTTGTATTTAACCACGCCTATACTTTGCATATAACCTAGACTATATACTTTGTATGTAACATTACCTGGTTAGGCTAATGACCACATCATTCCATCTTTTAAACGAGAAGATATGCTCCTACCCGTATGCATATACCACTACGGTAGCTTTGCCGGTGATTATTGAGTTATTTTAAGATGAGAAGGGAGATATAATTCTTTCAGGTTTTCCAATTACATTGCGCCCACTCTTGTTTGTAACCATGCAATAGCTTCTCAATCAATGTTTGTTTTCTGTTCTTTACTTGTTTATTTGCCTGTTTTTTTGTTGCTTGTTTCAGTAACAAGGTATAAAGCTTATATTAGTTCTTCTTTGATATTTTGTTTCTTGTAATACATAATCTTTCTTTTATTGTTTGAAAGTTTTTTAATGGGTGTTTAGTGTCTTTCATTTATCTTTTTTTGTTTGTTTGTTTTTTCCCTGCTTTTGGTCAAAAGTAACAAAGTATCCATGCAAAGCTCGTTATATATTTTTACACTCGTTCTATGAAAAGCTGAAATGCATAGGTAAAGTCAATTTTCAACTTACATTGTTTTGCTTGTAGGATTTATACTGCTGTGTATCCTAATGTTTCGAAAGCTTCAGCTTAGTTGATTGCTCTTGTGGCAGATATCATGTGATACATAATAATTGTGACATAAATTTCAGGTGCGCTGTTCTCTTCAATGACACTTAATGTACCTTACATCTTTTGTTATATTATTTTGCTTTGTATAGTCGTAATGTACTCACCTCATTGTTTCATCTGCTGTGTCCTAAATATTCCACAGTGGAAGAATATCACTCAGTCATCAGTTACGGAAACATAAGCAATGTATTCATCCGCACGGTATAGGGTTAACAATCCTTTGGTGTGTTGCAATTAACAGACAGCACTCTTTGTACGGCAGGTTGTACGCAATGCCACGTGCTTTCAACTGACACCTGTCCATGGTAGCTGTGAAAATATAAAATACAAATTTTAGAATATGTTTGATGATGATAAATACAGATAGTAAATATCAGTATATGGTTTCTTTCTCTTGAGTCACCCCGTCTCTTCTTCCATTCAATTAGTTTTATTTCTTCTGCTTATAGCGAGAATTGACTTGCGTCTTGCCTGTCTTGACATTCACATAGCATTATGACGTAATGGTACCATCATATTTGCACTCCTTCTGCTTCACACTAGATAAACCGTCTGCATTGAAGTGGTCTATCACTATATACGACATTAAAGATCTAATTAACGTTACTATGTCAAGTGAAAATCTTTGACGCTTAACACAGACCTTTCTCAAACTCCCAAGAATCCACAAACTTCTTTCACATATTAAAAGAAAAATACCATAGTTTCAATCTACTTCAGTTCTCTACGTTTGCTATATACCTGTAATATTGTTATGTACATGATGCAATGCCAAACACCTCACTTCCCTTGGTAATACCTAACCGTTTACACGATTTAAATGTATTGTCATATCAAGGTGCAATGCATAGTTTCGTTTGGCTGTATAGCATCCAAGCAGCATTATATACATAAATACCTCCCTTATGCAGAATTATAAGCAGAAAGCTGCATCAGACGTCGAGGTACCTATAAGTAACCAGTCTTGACCCTTTTCGAAGAATAATTAGTTAATGAAAGATAAATAAAGACAACCAGTAACCGCTTTGCATTTTCTTCAATAATCTTCGATTAAAATTTGCTTACACAAGCGAATTTATTAAATTCTCCTCAACAGTTTTTTTCTTTCCAATTTCCCACGATTTTTCTGTTAGTCTTTCACGCAATGAAGGTATAAAACTGAGTTTTCTTCTGGTGATTTTGCTTGTCTTATCTCCTTGTACATGATAACTACAAAAAAGCACTATTGGCAAATTATACAAATAAGCATTAGAAGTAGAATGATACTTTTCCTGACAGTGAAAACTTAATCAAGATTTGTAGATATATTTTCTACATCATAAGTCTTTGCAAGGCTCTTCCTCCACATGGTTTTTGTTCCGTTTTGGTGTTCAAGTTTCCTTTACTAGTTTTTTTCTTAACATTCCAGCAAATCAAGTAGACTAACAAGCAAGAAAGATATCAAGCTGTGCTAAGATTTAAACCTACCTTTGATTTAGTATAACTATCCGCAGTAGATGTATTATTCCAAGTACACTTGTTCCAAGTGTATGATAAATAGGCATAAGCTACAGGAACCATACAAAAAAAACCCATTCCATTCACATAAATAGTTGTTGCTCTTTATTAAAAGACTCTTCGTATACTAACAAGTGAATGTAACTGCGCCAAGGCTATATTTCTTCCTATGCAAAGCCTTTAAACGCCCATCACCCTGACGTAGTTGCCATGGTGAATTACCATGGCAACGTGGCTTCCGTCATTGTTCTGCGAGTGGGTAATGAGATAAAAGTACGAGTATTCTCTAATTTGCATATTTTTTTCAATACTTGTACCAATTGGACGTAGATACAGTTAAAGGGGATTGCGTTTCTTTGGCGATGAATATAGTTTATGCAAAAACGGAGAGTTGCCCAGGTTTGGTAAGAGTCATCACGAATGAGGCGTTGGCTTTCAATTGCTTATGATCATCTACCAACTCTAATTTTGACTTATTAATAGGAAAATGTGAGCTAGAATATTATGTACAAAAAACAACATTTTGGAACTGTAATGTGTAAATATATTCTAACGTGCATGTATTAATTTTTAGTGTATGAATAATAGGGAAAAAATAAAAAATATTAGATTGTAATTAATATTATTGCACAGTAAACTTCATATACGAATAATAAATTTGAAGAAGTTTGAAAGAAAGGAGGATAAGTTAAAACCACATGTTTAAGTCATTTTACATTAGTATTATAACTCATATAGCGGCACAATTTAAATTGCATGACGTGCCATTTGCGTCAGTTATACCCTGAAATTTCCATAAATCATTACAGAAGTCATTATTACCATGGCAACCCAGACTAAGTTGCTAAGGAAATCGCGCATAATGTCGTATCCAATACTTTACAGTGGTTCTATTTCAGAAGCAAATACTTTATTGGCAGTGACTTCGTAGTTGTCATGGAAACCAACTAACGTCTTTTGGTTAAAGGACTTGCATACTCACGTTATTGAACACTTTCGTATCATTTTCACTTAAAATAAGAATTCATTTATTTTTTACCTTAATATATTAAAACACAATATTTGATATGTATATAAAGGATAACTGTTATAAATAATAAGTTTAGTCATGATACAACTGTATGCTTCCTATAAAGTTTGCCAAAAGTATGCAATGTTCGTGGTACATACTAACTAACATTTAACTCATCTTCTAATGTTAAATTCGAGCAGCTTTGCTAAGTCATTTCTGTTATTACTCCTGGTAGCTATGTATGCTTTGCGTACATTTTTACTCTGGGGTAATTTCCTTTGTGTCTCTTCAAACTTTTATCGATTCATCTAATGTGGATAATTCGATACAAACGATTACACATGTACATGCGAGTAGAAACATCAACAACCTGGAAATAAACGAAACAGTAAAACCCTGCATTACTTGACTTGACCCATTCTACCTTTCCACAATGTTTGTAAGAGAACTTATAATGACACTGGGGGTTTCAAGGACAAAGAGAAACCACTTAGTAAAACTGCTCACCTTCTGTGTACTGGAAATCTGAAGACAAAGAAATTCTTCACCAATTTAAACATGTGGACGATAATGCCATGAAAGTACTTACCAAACTACATACAGTTACACAATGAAAAGTGAAAAATTGTATTCAACAACAATGAAAATGAGGTTCTTTGATATAAATTTGTAAATCATGCATCTAAAGAAGATGTTCTTGTACTTACGATCTTTGGAAGGTGTTAGTTAGGTCCAAATATTGTTCGTATGAATCCCAGGGAATCTTGAGGAAGGTTTATGCGGTCCCTTCTGCAACAAGATTTAAAATACCAATGTTAAGTCCCAAGCAAGAGAGGAAATATCAGCGACTGTTCAACAAAGTAATACAGTAATTTGAAGAGTTTGGCCATAAAAACAAGGAAAACTATCTCCATACATTAGCACATGCCCACAGTTACGAGATATCTGACGTTAGCGATTAGCCAGCACTACACCGCTGTCGCAAGCATTGCTTTTTGCGTACGTCAGTGCCTGCGTCAATGCACTCCAACAATAAAGCTATCTAGAATTGTCGCCTGGAGCTCGTGACGTCAGCTGCTGACGTACGAGATCAATTTAGAACTTACGAGCGAACGATCGGCGTAGGTAATACGAAATCTACCAACGTAGTTCGTGACGCACGGAGCCATTCATTATCATACGTCGTCTCCATGGTAACTGCCTCTGAATCGCACCATTGATGAGGATGAAGTGCTTCAGTTTGGAAGTTACTGAACTCAGTTAAACCTGGAATCTCACTGCTTGAGAGAGATTAGCGTATTACCTCTGATATATATGAAATCATGTTTAATAGAATGTTATAACTCAGCCCAACATAATCGATGAAGGCAGGTATGGATTAGGAGACTTTAACGGACATTTTTCAAGAAATACTTCTTTACAAGCATCGATAATATTTTCTTTTATTTGGATTTTTGTTCACCTGGAAAATAGATGAATTATGGAGAGGAGAAAATATTCAATAAGGAGATAAAGTGGTGTTGATATATTTCTTTATATATAATCTACTGTGGATGAATTATCCTCACCAAACGAAGCTTGGATCAACCCGTGCAGTAGAGGATACCAAGATTCGTCATTTTCTATATTATTAATACATCTTTGAAAATGTTAAGTGCTTTAGTGTTCTTGTGTTTTTATTGAAGCTCCTGGACCATCCATTTAGTGATATGAAATAATAAATATAGTGAAGCGAGCTAATGTAAAATGTTACTTATTTACGCTCTTTCGGAAGAATATTATCAATCATTCATGCGATAAGGGGGGAACTAGACTGTCATAGATTTGTTATTTTTGAATGTGTTTCAACAATAGATTAAGGAAGAAGAGACAATTATCAATGTTAAATTTATTTGGTAACCACAGAGAAAAGTAAAATGTCATTCAAATCAAATTTTCTATCAAAAGTGAATTACTGTCCAGACTTTGATAAACATCTCCTTTCATGACAGGATGTTCAGTAGAGAACCATCATCTAGGCCCGACGGTTAATATTTATCAGTTTAATTTGCGTAATAATTTTCGCCTCCACAGTTTCACCATGTTTGAAGGGATATTAGTACATTACTAACATGTATGCTCTATGTGATTTTAGGTATTCAATACTACTTGGAGGAAAAGATACTTAACAGGCCAAATTAAAAAACAGAAGCTTCATTTTGAATTATACAGCATTGTGTTTGAATGTGATTGTAAGATATATCACCTGATAACCTGAACTACATTGTCATGACATTAGATTATCAAAATCACACACACACACATATATAATCTGATGGGTTTTGTTTGTATTACATTTTATCCTTTGTAGCAAGTATCTCACTAATTATTTTAATCAAATGTAGGCTACATTGAGTATCTTGTTTACGTTTTTTGAAAGTAAGGTTTATATATTAACAAATGTCAAATATTGTTAAAAAAGCTAACAATCAGTAAAACATCCAGAAACCTTTCTTCTGTTTTATTATCATTCGTAATTAATGACGTCTATATACGAACCGACAGTTCAAATACCAGTAGAGGGGTGTGATAATGGAACGGAGGGGAGGGGTGGGGGCTGGGTCTACCTCTATTGCCGTTCCTGTTGTGTGTGTGCAACGTTATCTACAGGACCATACATTTACCCCAAAAGGGGTAAATACTTGCGTTGCTTGGTAAGCTTCCCTGCCCCCCCCCCCCCCCCCCAACCGACACCCGGCTAGTTCACTATAATACATTAACGAGTGTTCTCCTACAAGATGCAACATGTAATGAAAGTTAGTTTACTTTTTCGTGATCACGTTTATTTCTGTAATAAAGTAAGGTAAAAGAGACCGTCGTGAGGTCCACGAAGTAGGAAGATGTGATTGTGCGAGACCAAATGGGACTGTCTTCAGGGACGCGGCGCTATATGTTATTATCCTCATATATTTTACAGATGTAGATCTAACATTCATTTTGGGAGCAAAGAAGGTTTGTGTATGGAAGGAAATGGCAGTGTCTCTTTGGTTAAACTCAGACGATAATATCTATATGGCAAGCACGAAAACAGCAACTCACTGTGTTCATTGTGTTAGGCGTAACCAACCTATAGCACATCTGTATATCCTGAATTATTAAATAATAAATTATTTTCTAGTTCATTGGCTGCTTTCTGTTGGTATTTCTGCCTGTTGTCTTGCTTGCCTAAGTTGTTTGCTTCCTTAATTACTTATTGGTAACCAACGACTGGAATCAATCGATATATTGTAGTCTCAGCCCTTTCATATATTTTATCAAGAATCATTGCCTCGGCATCTGGTTGTAGTAAGTATAACATATGCAATATTTCCGACTGATATTACCGACTGACAATACACACGATTAGAGCTAACATTATAAGGGTTAGTGTTCCTTGCAACGTATATTGCAATTCCTTTGAACCTTTGGACAGAAATCAAACTTACAAAGGCGAATAACGAAAAAGTCACTACCCCATATGTTAAACAATATTAAAT
>KN882206.1:450874-464376 GCA_000934455.1 Apostichopus parvimensis
CCCCCCCCCCCCTCCACCACTGCCTATATTGTATCATTTAAATTTCCCTAAATTATCACACGTCCCTCAAAATAATACCTGGTTGTGTGTGAGTCCTAAATTACAGAAAATGTTACCTCTAAATATGTTCATATCAATCGTTCTTTAACATACGTTAGTATCAATATGCTGAAGTACATGACTATTTCCTGGCTGGGCTATATATAACCTGATAGTAATATATAGAAGCAGTTCGTTTGCGTCCATAGTATTTGCTTTGCACGAGTAATCGTTTCCTCCACTTCCCTTAATCGTAGAAACAGTCTACGTACTAATTCAAAGGAATCTACACGTTAAAAACACATCTATATCGATACATGACGTAAGTTAAATTTTTCATCCCCATACGAATTATCTCATTTTTCTTGGAATGTAACTGGTATTGCCTTGAAATATTGGACGTGTCTGTGTATAACAACAACGAGTGTTGCATTCTGACTGAGGACATAGACTTCCTCAGACGTCATTTGAAAAGAAGCCCGGAAATTATAATCTTAGCGGGTTTTGTTAAGGGTAAGTGGATTCGAACAGTGAACAAAACAATGACGCTTTCTGTGTGGATGTAAAACACACCTCGTGTGTGTGTGAGAGGAGGAGAGATAAAAAGTGAACGAAAAAGTTCGTCGCGAACACTTCCCACGCCGTAAGTCCGGTTAAGTTCAAACTTGTTTACTGGTGGGTAAGTGCCAGACCATGCAAACTCGTGCATGCCTGCGTGATTGATGACGTAAAAGATCAAAGGTCAGGAAGGCTAAACATTGGTTTTTAGCCATTTCTGCGTGTCAACATTAATGAAAAGGCTTTAACCCCCACGATATGTAGAGATTGATGTGATGAAGTTTAAACTAGTACAGATTTAGGTTTGTAGGGTGGAGTCAAAAGTCAGTTGAGTTCAAAGGTCAAATTGGCCTACATTGTGTGTCGCGAACTCCTCCTACACCGTAAGGTTCGATCAAATGCAAGCTTGATGGGCAGGTGCCTGACCATGTAAACTCGTACCTGCGTGATTGGTTACGCCGTAGGTGAAAGGTCAAATTCCCCCAAACCTGTTTCTTAGCCATAGCCTGCTGGTCAGTATGTTGGAAAAGTCATGAAACCACAAGATATGTAGAGAATAGTGGGACAAATTTCGAAATAGTACCGATGTGGTTGTTAAGGGTCGAGGTCAAAGGTCAAATTGGCATAAATTGTGCGAAACAGTGTGTCACCAACTCCTCCTAGATCTAAAGTTGGATCAAGTTTAAGTTTGGTGTGTAGGTTCCTAGCCATGTAAACTTGTGTCCGAGTGATTGATGACGTTAAAGGTCAAAGTCAGAGTTCAAGAAACCAAAAAGATGGTTTTTATCCAATTTCTGCTTGTCAAATTTGTAAGAGATTGGCATTAAACCACACTACATGTAGAGAATGATGAGACGAATTTAATTTTAATGCATATTTTGGTGTTTAGGGTGGAAGACAAAAGTCTATTGAGATCAAAGGAGATATGGCCTAATTTGTGCTATGAAGTGTGCCACGAACTCCCTTATACTGTAAGTCCGATCAAGTTCAAACTAGCTGTGTGAACAAATGACATACTTTTAGCAAAATTAGGATGCCAATAGTAAAGTCATGGAGGCGATGAGATATACAACTTCAGGGATTGCCCTTTTGTTTAAACATCTGGTATGCATCGGACAAATTTCCGATGTAAATGACCATTTTTACCTAGAAGTTAGCATCATTGGTCTCCGTCATCATTGGAAGCGATATTTTTTTTCGTAGTACAGCGAGGGGAAAGTCATGAATTATTCATACATTTTAATAAATATTCAGATTACTTGTTTCTCAGCCACGAAAAGCAATAGCGAACAACGAAAACGTTATGTGGGCTACTACTTGTACATTATGTGTAATAAAGTTCGTATTTTGTATGGTGTGACGATATGATTGATAAGTACTGTGTGTAATTAGTAAAAAAAAAAGAGTTTGTGGTTGCGTTGTATGGTGAAGCGAGTATACAGTGGACGAGCAGATTTTTGAGGCTCATATTTCCCTTGACCAGTCACAGTGAAGAATGTCTGGGTCTGGGTCTATTTCATTCTAATTTATGCATTTCAATTCTCGTAGGTATCTTCATTTGAATAGAAACACGGGGTTACAGTCATGTTCTTTTCTAGGTTTTTTATACGTTCAACATAATCTCATGTACAACGTACGTAGGTGATGGAAAACAACTTTCTGCCAATGATTCAGTGTACGTGATCACGAGCGTGCGCAAAGTTGTACAACAGCGCTGTTCGCTGTTACAAGTGAAAAATGAATAATTCATTTCTAAACTATTTATTTACTAGCTTAGAGTTAGCCAATGCTAGAAAGAATCAAATCAGATATGTTAATCTTACTAGTGTTCCTTCTATGGAGAATTCAATTTTCGCAAGTTGATCACGTACAGAAATTTTCTGTGATTCGTTAACAATCTTTCTTGAGGCATATATTCGTAGTATTAAACTTAACTGGATTGTTACGAATACGACGAAGCAGCCGACGGATTTAACGTACCGCCTGCTTCCCGCGATTAGATCATATTCTACGTCACACTTTCTACGTCATTCACTACTGTTCGTTCGAACCTAACCTACGCTTTGATGCATGGCTTTTGCGTACCGTTTGTCGTGTTAACTACCGTTACCGAATTGTCCCAACTGGGTGGAAATTTCTGTAACATCATGAATAATTCATGATTTTCCCCTCGCTGTACTACGAAAAAAAATATGGCGTGCGGGAAGCTACATGTTGAACTTGAAAAAGGAGGGCGGTATTATGAAATTATAACATGCACTCAAATTCGTGTAAACTTAAGGGGGAAATTATTGAGATCTACTTTAGAAGGTTGAACTTATATAAGGCTTACTTGAAATTTTTCATGCTCCTTCAAAATTTGACACCCCTACCAGGGACTCACATAAAACAAAACATACAAAGACTAGAGACATTCACGGAATTCAAATTTTGGAAAGGTTCGTTGCAGCTTCAAACTAGAATGATGTTACAGCACAAAACACAGATATTTAACTGAAATACAACGAAGAACCATTCGGTGTTTGCGCTGCAACTTCAAGTGTTATGTTTTGTAGTAATCATACATGTAGCAATCATACATGTAAAAATGTATAGCAACAAGTTCGTGCATACAAAAAGAGGGAGGAACCATAAAATCTAAGAGGTGTCCCCTTTAATATTTCATCAATTTAGAGGCACACACAGACATACACACATACGCACACACCCCTTCAAAGAGAAAGTTGTTAGCATATGCTTATAAGCTTCAAACAGTCACAACGCACATTTTCAACAGTATCTTCAGAGAATATGTCTGTTTGGTAGCCAATGTGATTTGTTTGCAGTTAATTAAGACGATCAATGAAAAGGAAACTTTGGTCGATTCGGATCTGTTGTAACGAGGAACAGCTCTTATAACTTAACAGGTGGCTCGCCTTTCCGCAATCCCAAACAAGGGAAGGGCGTGTGGGAACTGTTCCTAAATCCACACAGGACGCAACACTATCCCATGTATTCATATATGCAATGAACGATTCGATGATGCTAACGTTTAAGGAGGAGCTTACCCATATATGGTCGTTATCTTTATATGATAAGATATAGCAACCTTTGTGACGAAGAACGCCAAATATCTTGCTCTGTTTGTGAGATACCGCAAAATATTTAAAAAAATTATTTTTCGAAGATTTTGAAAGTCATTATATATTAATGTGTGATTTTGCTTCCCTTTGGTTCCTTTTCATATTCAAGGTGAATGTCACTGAAACCAATACCATCATTTCAATATCAAATATTGGGAACCATTACTAATCATCTTTAACGCGAAATACTTGCACTGGGGATTATCCCAGATTATTCCTTGATTGCGGGATTCCTAAGAGCAGGAAGTTTTTTTTTGTTTCTTCCGGGTACCAAACCATGAGAAGTTGTAGTTTTTAAGGCGACCATGCTTTGCAAAGCCGTGTTTCTGTTAGTATGTGACATATACAACGGTCAAAGATCTTTGATCAAAGGAAGTACAGTCTGTTAGAAAGATGAACAAGTGATTTAATATAGGTTTGACATTTCTTTAAATTCCATTTAATTGTCGACTCAGCATTTCAATATCGGAGATTGGTCGAATTACCAAGAAAGGTCGTACGACGCCTACCTTGAAAACGAGACGAGGAAGTTGTGGAAACACATTCTAAGAAACAAACATAGCTTTGGTATTACCTTTCGAGAAAGTATGTGGGAATTTTGTAATATTTTATACTTCACGAGGATTCCGAGGTCCGACTCCAACAGAAGTTGCAACAGCGTATGGATATATATTGCATTAGTTATGAAACGCTAAACAATTCCTTCATGCTCCAAATGGCACAACCGTACATATGGTACGAAGTCGCAGTTTAATGATGCCTAGGAGCAGATCCAGTAGTGTGGGGTGAAGAGCACACCCCGTTTCCAACCTCACACAAACTTGACTTAAAAGTAGCTATTAGCACAACCTTATATCTTCTTCTATATTTGATTACAGTCTAACTGAGCCTCAGAATGCACCTACATGTGACTTCTTTATCAATTTACTTCCCTTTCCGGGTTAGGATGATGCTGTCATAACCCCTTATATGGGAGTGGGATTCAACAACCCTATGCAGCACCACATCCTCCTTTCAATATGAATTAGATAGGGTTCGTCATGTATATACGACTACTTCTGTTTTGAACACATGTGTCATTGTCTATGCTTAATTAATTACTCTCGAGATGACCTACCGCTGTGATTCATTAATTTTATTCTTGCAGTGAGACATGAAAATACGATACCTTTCTTCGTGCATGAAATGACACCGACCATCGTTCATTTTTATCTCTCTTTATCCGCACCCCCCCCCCTTCCCCTCCTCCTCCTCCCATGCACCTCTCTCTTGTTTTACTTTTGACGTAGGTCTTATATACCTCCTTGTTCTGGGTAAATGTTTAGTATCGCACTATAGGAGGTACCGCTATAAGTTTATTTAGAGCTACAGTATACCATGCCACCCGCAGGCTTCTTTTCACACGGTGGTACGGTGACATGTCACATTAGCCAATTCTCATTGGATTTGCGTGTTTACATGTATTTCTTGCTAAATTCACAAGCGTCCTTATAGTTATGTGTTTATATAGTGCATGATGCTATACTAGACGTTATAATAATAAAATTGGGTCACGAGACAATTGTGAGCGTTTCGTTGGTTATTTCCTGGAATGTCTTGACGTAACCGGTGTTCTACCGATGGAATAATAAGTATTTTTAGAACGTTTGTCACAGTCAGGGACGTCACTAGAGGGGGTGTGGGGGTGTATCACCCCTCAAACTTGGTATCACTGACGATAGTTGGAAAATTGGAGGGTGACAGTCGGAATTTCCGACTGTCGAACTCTTATTAACCTAGGCCTATTCATATATTCCTGTGATTGTGAATGACCTAAAAATTGGCACATTGAGAAATTGTATCTCACGATCCTTATACCCCACCATACAAAACTTCCTATGATTTTGAATACTCCTAATAGAACTACCGTACAACGTTCGCCAGCTTCAATTCGGTTCATTTATGTACTAATTTTGCTATTAGGTGAGTTGACCCTGTTCGGTAGCTTCAAGTAAGTTCAATATATTAGGGATGTAGCCAAAGGGGGGGGGGAGCAGTGGGAGAAACTGCTCCCCCTTTCAGTGTCGAAATATTTTTAAACACTGTTTGGTTTTTGGCATGGTATTTTGTCAGTGCTCTTTTGATCTTGATACTCGTCAGCTCCGTTAACTCGATTATAATCGTAGTAGCATTCACGCCTACTGATTCAGCTACTTAGTTTGGCAGATGCAATTAGCTAAATTTAGCCTATAGCCTATTACCAGCCTACAGTTTGCCACTGCGTAATAAAATAGATATAGCCTACCTAACCGCAATCGATGGAGAGTCACGAACCGTATGCACAACGACGTCGACAACGTGCGTTCTCATCCTTTCTATGATTCGTCATAAGTTGTTGCACGAACAGCATGTTATGAAGCTAAGCTAACAATCGTACGTGATACGCGCTTCCTATAAACAGAGAATATCAAACAGGAACAGAGATTAAAATCACTCAGAGAAATCAGATATTACGTATGTAGTTAGATATGTTTCCGTGTTTCATTTTCTCATCACTACATGCAATGTGGTACTTCTTCATTGACCATGCATGTGTGCAATAAAGGTACTTAAATTAAGGTTTGATTTTCACCTGTTGTGGGATTGGAATAAAAATTGGTGAGCCTTATTAGTGGGGAGGGGGGTCAACACAATAACACGATGTGCGAGTATCTGTGCTACGAAAAACGGTGTAAGATTGGTTATCTACCTAACGAACAGCTGTAAAATGACGAAATATGAAGGCTTTCATCCAGAGGGGTAGGAAGCTTACAAAAAGTGGGGGGGGGGGCACAAGATCAGAGGGGCACTTTCTCACTCCACAACTACTACTCGTTATATGCTATAAACCGATACACAGCCGGCCGGCCATATTACTTCAATATATATGATGTGTTATGGTGTATTATGGTGCACATGAATAATTAAAATAAAATATTAAAATTAACAAAGGCTTAAGATATCCAAAAGACAGTTCTTCATCAAAGGGGCACATTTTATTTGCCAGTAGGGCACAACTGCTATTTTGAAAAAAGTGGAGTTTGACACGTGCCCCTTGTACCCCCCCCCCCCCCCCTCGGCTCCTACCCCCTTCTTTCATCAGAAACCCTCACAAATTGTTTCCATCCCCGTCTACTCGTAGCGGGATACATATCTGTCACAGTTCGTGAAACTGTGAAAACCTTTTAAACACTATACATTAGAAGTGGATATTGAACCATTAACTGGATAAAGGATATTGCTTTTAAGTGGTGAAAAACTGTCATTTGCAGTCAAAAGATATCGAAAATGCAAACACCTAAACAAAAAGGAAAACTTGGATCAAGTCTTTTCTGGGATGCCATGTTTGCCTCATCATAACGAGTCAACGCTTTATTATGTGTAAAGAAGGTTAGAGGACACTTGAGGTCAGCATACAAGTTAAACGAAAAGGTATATCTTCTAAACACATTCTTTAACCTTTAATTTCAATAGGGAATCGATTGAATTAATATGAGCAACAGGAAATGTTTTAAGAGGGCAGTATTTCACTTTTCCCAACAATAAAAAACTTCATGTTACAGTAGTTACTTCTCAGTTGATGATATCAAATCATAGTATTTAAAGACTATAGGAACAATCGTTTTTTTTTAAATATAGGTTAAATAAAAATAAGAAACCAACAAACGCAATTTGAAGAAACCCTGCATGGAAATTCGTTTCTCTTGAAATTCACTTTTATTGTCAAAACAAAATGGCGAGTTTTCACCTTCACAAACTTCTAGCTGACTCTGTTATTTTTTTTTCATATGCTAAATTGAATTCCTCTCAGACATGTATTCCTGTACCTTTAGAGAACAAGAAACATCTGCACAAACTGCACCTGAAGTCCTCATGATCACCACCATCGCTTGACATATACTCCGTAGAACTGTAATTCCTCTTTGTCTCACGTGTGTTTTGGGGTTTTCAAGCTTCCGGGACTTCGCCCCTTGGACCGCCCCCCCCCTCCCACCATACAGCAATCAAATTCCTCTCTCTCACATGTATTTTTGTACTTTAAGGTCGCTAAGAGGGAACACGAAATTTCATAAACGGTTGCAGCTTCGGAGACTGACCCCCTTGACCCCCGTTAAGGCTTTGAAATACATTCAAGAGAAATTATTTTCCTCTCTTTCTCTGATGTCATTTTGTGTTTCATACTCTCTATACGAGAGAACATGAAATATCTAAAAACGCTGCAGTTTCAAAGAGCTTTGCACCCCGGCTTTTCTAGTCCCCTGAAATACTTTCCATATAAATTTACAGTAAATCCTTTATCTGACATGTCTTTCTATTCTAAAATGTTGCAGCTTCCGGGGACTTTACCCCACCCTTGTATATATACTCCCAGTCAATAACAGTGTGCAGTTGTAATTATAAGACAAATTGCCGCTTTTGGTTGGTTTACTTTTGGAAACGTTTGTCGGTTAGAAGCTGAGGGCGGTCTCAAGAAAGCTAATCGGTCTCCAAACGTACAACACCACTTTGGAAAATATATAGAAATACAAGAAAATTACAAAGAAATGTACACGGTGATAGCGGCACGGGATATGGCCCCCAACGCCACATCACTTCAAGGGGAGGCGACACACGACATGGCCCCCACGCCACATCACCTTAAGGGGAGGCGGCACACGGAATGGCCCCCAGCGTCCCATCACGTCAAGGGGAGGCGGCACGGGACATGGCCCACAACGCCCATCACTACAATGGGAGGCGGGACGGGACATGGCCCCCAACGCCCATCACTTCAAGGGGAGGCGGGACGGGACATGGTCCCCACACCCCATCACTACAGGTTCTTGTAGTTTACATCCACCCAGGGAAGAATTAGACCACTGCTTCGGATGTACATACACTCCCCCATTCAACCTCACACAAAAGTATTTATAATCGCAACCTTGCGTTTAGATCTATAGTTAAAGACCTACTTTATATTCTAAATATGCGTCAGAATGTACCATCTGACGTCTAAAATAACTCGAAATGTGTTTTGTTTTTTCTCTTGGGGAGAATCCCCACTCCCTCTACATATAGGCGGCGGCATCAATGTCACCATGGCAACACTCCCTCCCTTATAGAATCCTTGATTCGCCTCTGGCCCTCCCATATAGGTTCAGGTCCCTACCGACATCAGACCTGGAAAATTTTAATTTATTACTAGTTTTAAATACAAACGTCCGCTTCAGCTGCCTATGTAAACCTAAGTTATGGTCTAAGTATACCTCAGTATGCACCATTTGTCTTCTAAACAGATACTGTTTTTTTGTCGCAGATTTAGACCTCACGGCACACCCCTCCTTTATCAATTACTTCATTCCCATCTGGCCCATTCATAAAGATTCAGCCCCTATACCTAAATCAGTCTCAGGGAAATTTTTGAGTTCAATATTATCTATTAGCAAAATCTTGCTTTTAGAGTTACTTATTTGGATCAAAATTAAAGTCTTATATGCGCCAGAATGCACCATTTGACGGGTAACAGTTTCAATGGCACTAGGGCGTTCGCCATCTTTTAAAAAATCCTTCATTCGCCTCTGGCCTTTCCATAATAATTCAGTCCCCCCCCCCCACTTAATCAGTAGGGGGATTTTGAAATGGGTACTCGGGGAGTTTATGATTTGATAATATGTGTACGGAAGCCATAAGGGGACATGTCGGGGCCGTGTTAGAATACCATATCTCGACAAAATACGTTTCTTGCCAAGTTATAGACTTGCAATAACTCAACAACAGGACAACAATTTGATTGTAATCGAGTTACAGACTTACGGTAACTCGACAAGACGGAAAACAATGAGAGTTTTGTTACCGACTTATGCTAACTTGACATGATTGACATCTCGACAAAAAAAGGTTTTTGTCGAGTTACCGACTTACAATAACTTGGAATCTGCACAAAAAAGAAAAGATTTTTGTCGAGTTGTGGACTTATGCAAACTAGACAACGCGACACTTTTTTATTTTTGTCGAGTCAGCGTCTTATGCTACCTTGACATCTCGACAAAAAATGATTTTTTTTCAAGTTACCGAATTTTGATAACTTGACAACTCCACAAAAAAAATGGAGTTTTGTCGAGTTGCCGACGTACGAAAAGTTGCTATCTTTTCGAACTGTCGTGTTATTGTTTTGTTGGACATGCATTGCCGTGACAAAAATACGAAATTGACGTTTTGCCGACATCATACCAAATGGTCAAAATGTCAAAAATCTGAAAATCTGCATTTCGTTGAAATGCATCAACTCGTCAAAATGACAAAACTCATAAAATTGACATTTTGACGAGATCATACCAAATCGTCAAAATGTCCAAGATATGAAAATGTATGCTTGTCGAGATGCATCATCTCATGAAAACGTCAATTTTCCCGATTTTGTTTCATTTTCATTTCATCAAAATGTCAAATGACGTGCCACACCTCCGTAAAATCGGGAGTTCCCCTTAGTCGGTAATTCGACAAAACTCCATTTTTATTGAGATGTCAAGTTAGCATAAGTCGGTAACTCTCACAAAAATCAAAATATCTAACACGGTATCTCGACATCTCGCATGTTTTATGGCTTCGAATATGTGAGCATTTTTGTTGACATGTTATAGGCCCTATGTTATATGTACCACAGATATGTGATATGTATATGCACATGGATCAACGTTCAAAAGCGAAGAATCTAAAACTGATTATGACAGGCGCCACCATTTTGCAAAAGGGGCGGGTCTTTCGTTCTACAACAGCAGCGAGTATTGTAAAACGTAAACAGTACATTGAGCAACAGATGTCCAACAAACTCAATCAGCAGAAAGTAGTATTAGTAAGTTAACTTAGGAGGCGACGTCCATAGTGATATTGTACAAATCTTCATGAAGAGTCTGTTTGAGTGTGAAATGTGATTTATGGTAAGTTTTGTCAGGTCAGTTCTTGTGGTTTACCAACAATTGTCAAAATGTTGAAATATATTTGGATACTTTATCATTTTTACATCGTTACTGTTGTAAAGTTGGTCCGTTAGGGCGCATGCTTTCAGCCTACATTGTGTAGCAGGGAGCTGGAAGACGACCCTCGCAGTTTCTGCTCAGACAGTGATAATCTGATATTGTCTATTAAAACCTTACTGTAAGCTTACGACAAAAGGTTGTACTAAATGTAGGCCTAAGCTATGCATGAGGTTTCTGTCAGATTCATTTTCACTTGTCTAGATCTGTTCAAGTAGCGATTGTCATGCATTTTGATACTTTAATATGTTAAAAATAACAAAGTATACATAGCCCTGTAGCTACCTAGGGAGTGTACACATTTGTGTATTTTAGAATTAAATATACAAGTATTGCTTAGGAAATACAGGCTAGTCTGATGTTTCTGCTAAGGTCAGATTAATTTGACTGGTTGACCGAGTGTGTGCAATGACAGATGGTAATTGACCTTTTGCTGCACTGCATTTTGTCTCCGGAAAGTGTGATTTTGTCCATATTGTTCAGATATGGCTGAAGCACTTGAAAATTGTTGAGTGACTATGTTCCATTTATAGTATTAATCAGCTAGACATGCAAAAAGAATATTCAAATGGTAGTTGAAAGGATAGGCTATCTTAGGGCAACAGTTGCAGTTAATTTCTACATGCAGAGTGCGGAGGGTCTGAATTTTAATCACAAGATTTTCACATCATGTAGTCAGCAGGCTAGTGTATGATCATGTTCTTTACATATAAAATTCTGTGTGTGATTTAGTATTGATTTCTAGTTTGTCATCTTTTTTGAACTGTTCAACTGGGGCAACTTCTTTCTTCCGCAAAAGATTATGATTGTTTTTTTTTTTTTGATGCTATTTAAATAAGATAATAAGTGAAGCGTCATTTCCGTGTTGTATGTTAACAGCATCACATTACAGTGTCATGTACAAATTTGGCAGTTTGCCATGATAATCCTAACAATTGCAACAAATGTATGTTTATGGTTGGAATTAACCCTCCTTTTCACCCTAAAAGTGGGACGTTTCTCTCTTATCCCGGCTGCAAAACAATAATGGTTCAAATCTGTGACAATGAATGTTTCTTGAAGCAGCAACTTATTTAGTCACAATCAGCTCGCTTGTTAGAAATGAGGTTTGGAGGTGTCATGTATACGTACTCTTCACTTATTTCATTAGTTACCAATTGTTTTTACTGTAGAACCTTGCATTTTACTTCTTGTTTGTGTAACTACGCTGAATATTGTTCGCTGAATTTATTAGTCCCAAAACATTGCAATGAAGAAAGTAATTTTGAGCAGCATTTGTATGCATGGTAAACATTGCTATATATACCTTCAGTATATCCATGTCAGTTTTCCTTATTACTGACTTTATGTCAGATTCACATTAAATCCAGTCTTACATTGTTCTTTGTCTTTTAATTGCTAGTTTCCTTTCGTGAAACTTTTAACTTAATATAGTCCTTTGAATCAGTTTCATAAAGTCTGTAATCTCTTTGAGGCTAATTATCTAATTCTTTGTATTGTAGTATATGCAGCCAATATTAATAGCAACACACACACACTATGTAGATTCAGTTGCATTCAGTTCTAGTAATATTGTACTATTTTGTACGGTCTACAAACTGCAACTAGTATTTGTAAATCATGCATAAGCTTTAAGGGGGAAGTTGTAGTCTGACTACTGAGTCAATGCCCTGAAACTTGGCATAATTGTGTCTTGCATGCTTCAGTGGAATTGAAGTAAACAGTCCTACTTTTTTCCTACAGTCAATCATTTGCTGTTTCCAGATGTGAATCAAATTGCAGGAAACTTGGTGACTTTGTGTATTTTGGATGGAAAGATATAGTACTCTCTTTCTTTACTTTTATAATATAGTGTTCCAAATTTGGCAGCTTAAAATGCCTCAAGTTTCTGACAGTATGTAAATGGATGTTCTAGCTTCCCACCTTTTCCAACAGATTCTTGAATGTGATCACATCTGGCAGTAATTCAGCCTTCAGATGTTACTTGCAAGTTGAAATTTTTGGAAATTGCACCGCATAAAATGGTGTCCAGAGATTATGGAATGTTCAAAATATGTTCAAAATGCTTTAGTTTATATACTCTCTCCTTGAGACCAGTAGTAATTTCAAATGTGATACGTAATCTTAAGAAAATTTTTTAATAAAATAAGGAGACAAGTTGGCTTATTGGTGACCAGTTAAAACTTTTCTAGAATATTTGAGGGCAGTACTGATGAAATTTGAGAAAACATGGATGCATAGGATATCCATACACAGGATATGAATACACAGGGTATCCATACATAGGGTGTCCATACATAGGGTGTCCATACATAGGGTATCCATATATAGGATATCCATACACAGGGTATCCATACATGGGATATCCATACATAGGATATCCATACATTGGGTATCCATACATAGGGTATCCATGTAGGGTATCCATACATATGGTATCCATACATAGGGTATCCATACATACGGTATCCATACACAGGGTATCCATACATAGGGTGTCCATACACATGATATCCATACTCTGAGCATCCATATATAGGGTATCCATATATAGGGTATCCATACATAGGGTATCCATACATGGGATATCCATACATAGGATATCCATACATTGGGTATCCATACATAGGGTATCCATGAAGGGTATCCATACATATGGTATCCATACATAGGGTATCCATACACATGATATCCATACTCTGAGCATCCATATATAGGGTATCCATACATAGGGTATCCATACATAGGGTAT
>KN882206.1:479067-497767 GCA_000934455.1 Apostichopus parvimensis
GCTCTAGTTACAGAGTACGCCCAGCATATTACTTTAAGTTTATCAATATAAGACCTAGTTCATACTTGTTTGACTATTGTGATGTTGTCATGGCTGTAGTTACAGAGTACGATCAGCGTATTGCTTCAAGTTTATCAATATAAGACCTAGTTGAATCTTGTCTGCCTATTGTGATGTTGTCATGGCTGTAGTTACAGAGTAAGTTCAGCTTATTGCTTAAAGTTTATCAATATAAGACCTAGTTCACTCTTCCCTAGCCTATTATGATGTTGCATATTTAGCATATTGCTTTAAGTTTATCAATATAAGACCTAGTTGAATCTTGTCTGCCTATTGTGATGTTGTCATGGCTGTAGTTACAGAGTAAGTTCAGCTCATTGCTTAAAGTTTATCAATATAAGATCTAGTTCACTCTTCCCTAACCTATTATGATGTTGACATATGGCTCTAGTTACAGTGTACGTTCAGCATATTGCTTTAAGTTTATCAATATAAGACCTAGTTGATTCTTGTCTGCTTATTGTGATGTTGTCATGGCCGTACTAGAGTACTTTCAGGTGTAGCAGAATATACAGTCCTTCTGTCAGTTGGTTCTTCCTCACTTGCAGCACAAAATTGACTTCATTTTCTGTGTTGACTCAACAGCATACAATCTTATATTATGAGTTGCAGATTGCAACAGGTTCTTGCTGGAAACCTTGGGGCTCTGAGTGGATGAGGTGTTTTTAATTCTAATTCTAATGGTGTGAGTGGAGGACCCATGAGGAGTACTGGGAATTTTGCTGCAGGACAGAAAATTCAATTAATTCTAGTGATGATGAATAAGAGGCATACACTTCATTTAAAAATGGCTAAGAATATATACCAGCATTTGAAGGAGTAGATCTTCATGGTGATGCATATTTAGTCATCCCTCCTCCGCAGAAATCTCAAATCATTACCAGTTGAACTGATGAATTGGAAAGACAAGTCTTAAACTCTATGGAAATTATATATTTCCCTACACTATTGTGTAACGTAATTAATATATTATTTGATGTCAAGTTGACCGTGCAAGTTCAGAAATTTAATGGAAAATTGGGGAAGTTGTATATGATTAGAATATGCTTGAATTTAATTATTAAAGTTACCAGTTCTCTGACGTTTGCCTTTAATACTTGGGGTTAGCACTAGTGCTAATACTCCCAATTTCATGTCTAGCATTATATATATTAGGAATAAACTAATAGGAAACCTAGAGTTTAATGGTGACGTTGATCTTTTTTACAATTACTACTTTTATTTCAGTTATAATATTCAACAAATTAGCCAATCAGGATGGGTCGCAAGCTAAACCTCTCTCACTTATCTGATGAAGAATGCAAACAAGTTTTGGCGGTCATTCAAAGGGATTTCAATGTTCGTCAGAATGAAAAAGACCGAATTATGTAAGTATCAAAATAAATTTACATTACAATATTAATAAGATGACCTTATGCAGTACTTTGCACTCTGTCCAAATATTGTTTATAAAACTTTTATTTTCTCTTAACTTGCACAGCTAATTGCAAACTGTGCAGATGGTACAAAAGCCATGAAGAAAGCTCTTCTGAGTTTCATGTCTATTTCAGGATTTTGACGGGGAAGTTTATTAGTTAGTTGATCAAGAAATTATAGTTCAGAAATGGTAGCAACAGTTCATTTTACTATGTAGTGCTTGATAAAACTAATTACTGTGAACTTGCTAACCTTTACACTGTTGAGCTGCAAAAGGTACTGGTAGTTGCTATTTGAAGTAACTGCAATAATTCTGAATGACAGCATTGATGATAGTTGTCTGGAATAAAATTGCAAAGAAGACATATAAAGTAATCAATATTAGGATTGTACTTTTATGTAAATTATGTGTGCACACTAGAATGAGTGATATGAACTGGATGAATCCTCTTTGCTTTTTACAGATTCTAGAAGCATGAAGATTACTAAGTACCAGGCCTCGACAAATACGGTCGCCAACTCGCCAATGGCGACTAGAATTTGCGTCTGGCGAGCAAAAAATGCATTATGCTCGACATTTTGGCGAGTGGCTCATTCGCTCACTGCCTTTATACGATAGGCTTACTATTAACTTGTGAGCCAATCAACAAAGGCCTAGTGCCTAATGTTACACATCACAGTAGAATTATCAAGTGTACTGTTACAAGTAGGTCCTAAGGAACAGCTCTGTTCACCAGCTCGAAACTAATTTGATACTAATCGACTAAATGATGCACGATTATAGCTCCATGGTGTAACCAACCTGGAAAACTACAAACTTAAATAAATGCGTAACGACAACTCAAACAGGGGTAACGCATGAATATCATGTTTTAAACACTTTTGACGAAGCACAATTTAAATAGATCGTTTTTTGCGCGATATCCTAAGTTAGGCCATACTACCTCGACTTATATCACACAAACACTTTGCGAGAAAAAATGGCGAGTAAATTTAACGTTTTGGCGAGTAGAATTTTAGACTCGGTCGCCAGTTGGCGAGTAGTTTTAAAAAAATTTGTCGAGGCCTGCTAAGTACTAAGTAACTTCTACTTCAACTAACTCAAAATATTAAGACATTAATACTTTAAGTTTCAACCTTTCTATGTAACAGTGATGGCAACAATTGTTACTATATGCAATGTTCTTAACCAGAACTTTGGGAGGGGTGGGGGAGGGTGTGGGGGAGGGTGTGGGTAAGAGGGTTGGGGAGTGAATGATGATTGATGATCAGAGAGGTCAAATCATATCTGACAAAACCCAAATTTTGGGAAGAGATCTGCTACTCCATGTTCTGAAAAATAATTGCGATGCCTGATATACCCTAAAAAGCAAGAAAAGTAGTTCTTATTAAGAAAAGTGTCAACATGTACAGTATATATATCATTGGATATAGCAGTAGAAAAACTCTTCCTCGTGACATTAATGTGGTTGATTTTATGGCGCATTATTACCGTGTTTATTATTCTCATAGCATATAAAAACACACTGTAAAGTTTTAACATATATTTACTGTGCATCACTGTGTCTGTAAGATTCCGATCAATAACATTTCTGAAACGTCATTTGGCTTTCTTGTAAAGTCCAGCTGAATGTTGCAAACAACTCTGAAACTGATACCTTTGTTTTGCAGCAAGATCCAAGGTGCAGTAGAAAACGAAGCTCAAAAGAGGCTGGTTTTATCTCGACAGCTGGAATTCAACAAGAAACACTGTATCTGCTGCTTCTCGACCTTTGGACTTATTTTCAACAAGAAAGTGAAATGTGAGGTAAGATATTTTAGTCCAGATTGACCTCCAACGCTGATCTAAAGGATGATAAATGCATCGTGCGGGAGCGGTCATATCAGTTTAGTTCCGTCCAGTGATATCTTCTACCACAGGTGCAAAGTTAAAGTTTGCAGCATGGCTTATTGGGAGATAATGAAATTTCATTAAACATAAAGTAGCTAAACTGATAAGGATTTACTTCTCCCATCTCCTTTTGATTTGCATTCTGATCAGATCTAGCAAACCTACAAAATTGTTCCCCCTCTTTTTACGAGTATGGTCCCCCACGACCCACTTTTGGGTCACAACCCACTTCTATCTCCAACCAAATCCCTTAACTTCCAAGAGTTCAGGAAACCATTCCCAAAGTCATACACCTTGTTTTTTTTATTTAGTTTTTTTTTCATCCTGTGGAATCCAATTGGTTTTTGTAGGTGATTTACATCTTCTCATTGTATCACAGTTTGACCATCTTGCATATTAACACTTTGCTACAGTGTTCTTTCCCCGATAAGTTATTCCCTGGAAAAACCAAGAAATCCAAACTATTTTACTGATCGTGTGTTTTGCTTTTTGTCCCTTTTCGAATCGGTATTCATTTGCCATTAGTTCCATTCAGATCCTACCGAAATGACACCTGTTTGCAGAAATAGAAACCTTATCAATACTTTGTAACCTTTACAAATAATATTAGTTAAACCCTGTTGAATATTTAGTGTTTTTTTCCCCTTCAGCTTTTGCAGTTTTAGCCACCTTTTTACATCACCGTACCTTCGCTAAATGATGAAAGTCAAACGTCTTAGATAAAATATAAATCTTACACGTCGTTGGTTCTTCCCCGTGAAGGGTAAAATGTGCTTTGTCGCTGAACACAAGAAATTATTGTAACAGCCTGTGGCTAATCACATTACTATTCCAAATGACAGAGTGGTACGAGTTGTTTATTAGTGCGGCGTATGGAAGCGCGAGAAGAAGATTGCAAACAGTTGACCATTTAATGATTTTTCCATTCTGTTTAACAGCACCTGCGTTTGGAAAGAGAGTAGAACTGAAGTAAAATGAATCACTCTTGATAATTGGGTCTTGCGTGTTTTTGCAAGGATCACAGAAGGAATCTGGAAATAGGTTATCTCTTTGCTCAGAGACTATGTATCATTGCATGCAATCAGTAGGCCTGTCAGGGAAGGCAGATAACTGCAAATAATTTATCGACTCAGGAGCGCATCATCGCATAAACACTGAAAGATACTTTGTGTCTGTTGAATTATATTAACGAAATCTTCTTCAAAACATACTTCAAATACTACTTTGTAAGTGCTCAAGATACTTTAAGTAGAGTATTAAAGCATACAGTAAGTTATTACACAAATTAATATTGGAGAAACTCAATCATCATCTTTGACTACAGAGATACAGATAGCTCATTGTGAAGAACAGCTCCCTCAAACAGTTAAGAAAAATCTGGTGCAATCAGTTTAGTTAATGTCTGGAGAACTCATCTTAAATCTGTGATGTCATAGTGCCACTCAGATATGAAACCATTTAATTCCCTTGGATTTTCATTCATATTTTCAATGCAGAATGTTAACTTATTTGACACTGCAACCAGTGAATTCATTCCGTCATGTTAAGAGGATCAATATTTTAGAAGACATCGGTAAAACCATCCATTAAAATAAACATTGTTCCTGACAGTGACCTTCACCACATACACCAATAATTTTGGCTGAGTTTGTGTCTCCTTTAAGTGGTATCTTTGATTAACTAATTACAAACTTAATTAAAGAACTATCTTGAAGTATCATGAATAAGAGAAGCATACAGCCTGTAATATAGGGTATGCGTGAATTGTTCTACCTGCAACTTGTATTCTATTGCCATTTTGCTGGATTGAAAGACAGTTGATAACGAGAGTACTAGACATAGTGCGATACTTTGGTTTAAAGAAGCAACCAGTCATCAATTCTGGCAATTTTATCAAACTTATAAACGTATCATTCAAAATCAGGTTACAAATCACCAGTTAAGATTATTACCACCTAGATATTTATTTGCAACTCAATTTGATTCTGAATAATTTTGCAACCGGATCCTGTTTGGCCAGACCCTGTTTGGCCTAGCATTATTCGTAGAAATGTTCAAGATTCTTCCTTTTTCATGACCTTAGTTATTAAATTTTACTATATCTTGTGAGTTGCATGGGGTTATTAAGTGTTGAAAATTCACCCAAATAAATGCAAAGATGATATAGGCAGACCTTATGTCCTGAACTGGTCTGTTTCTTGTCAAGCAGGAATGTAAATATCAGTTAGGTGGACAATTTGCAACTGTTTAAGTTGTATTTCACATTTATACATGTTGTATATTAATGTACTGTTCACTGCCATGGGGGTTGAGATGGGGGGGGGGTTGGCTGGCTAAAGCCCACCCAGACATATATGGTCGGCCCCTGATGACTACAGTATGTATTCCAAATTCTGCAAAGACATCTCGATATACACCTATCCTTGAAAACAATTCCCTGAACTTGTTCTAAAATAGATCTGAAAACATCAAAGTTGTTCATTGTAAACATCTACTGTGCTTTGTTAATTAACATTTTCGAAGTTGTTTCTTTGCTACTTTGTTGAAACATTTGGAGTATTTTTCGTCTTTGGCCATGATGCGTCATATAGACTGCACTGTTGATTCTCAGCCTGCCCGCCAAGTGACTAATAACTAACGTAATGTAATGTACGCAGCACTCAAGCGAAAGCTGTTTAACTAGAGACAGTTTTACTATAAACAATACGTCAATCTTAGACAACTCATACAGTTTGCAGGTAGACAAAGTTTACATTGGTTGAGTTTCTCTTCTTCAGTCAGGAAATCTGTCTTGTTTCACCAGCCAAAACAGCCATGGCAGCTCTCAATGGTTTTTGTATTTGCTCTGGCAACAGTCTTTGCTTTCATAGAAACTGTCCGAATGGTTTCTGTCTGCAAAAAAGCCAAAAATTTATTATAACCGCAACAGTTTTCTTTGAAGCATATACTGGGATTAAGTTAATATTTTAAGGTAGGCCTACTGTAGTATTATGAGGTATCTTCATGGGGAAACTTTCAGAACTGTTCATAGACAAAATCGATATATACAGTAGCTTCTGCAAACTTTAATACTCCAGAATCTACCATGAATTTTGGATGATAAATCTTTGGTTAATTATAATGTCTGGATTCCAGCAGTCTGTTGTAGATTAATGTTATTTTTTCTGCCATGCTCAAGTTGCTTCTCTTAATTGATTGATTAAACTCAGATGTTTACTCTTTCAATTATAATATGATTGGAAGTTTTTGGTGTTTGAATTGAAGGATTAATAACCAGCAAATCTCACACTCTTCTTGCTGTGTTGAAAGGAGTGCAGATAATAATGAAATAGTATACATTTGTTTAGTAGAACAGAATGTATGTTAGGTCATACTGTAGGTTACTGTAAGTGACTTGCAATGAAGGACATTATTGTAGCTTTGGGCTAACTGCAGCTGGTATGGAGGGCATGGTGGATCTCTGCTAAGGGCATTTGGTATGAATGTATGGTAGCTCTATTACCATAATATAATGACAGTGGCCTTTCTTTCTGATTCATCATCAGTGGTTTTATAAGCGTCATAAGCTACAAAGAAAATGTTAGGTCATACTGTAGGTTACTGTAAGTGACTTGTTACGAAGGACATTATTTTAGCTTTGGGATAACTGCAGCTGGTATGGAGGGCATGGTGGATCTCTGCTAAGGGCATTTGGTATGAATGTATGGTAGCTCTATTGCCATTATGACAGTGGCCTTTTTTTCTGATTTACCATCAGTGGTTGTATAAGCATCATAAGATACAAAGAATTTCCTATGTCAATTTATTATGTAAACATAGTTTGAGAGAAAGCCAAAAAAAATGTTGGATTACTGTACCCTGTAACATATCTCCTGACCTGGTGCTGTGCATACAACATTCAAGTCAAAAAAAGTGAACTCTGAACATTAACTATTCTGGATATTTACATGATACATACACAAGTGGGTGAATTTCTATGAACTGCTGTCTACAAGACCAACAAACATTGAGACCCCTGGCAGAATATCCAATGTCAGTAATGATGACAAGTTGATGCAGGATCATTTGAGTCATGTCCTCTCAAAGTTGGCAATATGTCCTCTCAAAGTTGGCAATATGTCCTCTCAAAGTTGGCAATATTTCCTCTCAAAGTTGGCAATATGTCCTCTCAAAGTTGGCAATCTCACCAGAGGTAAAGAATCTCAAGAGAATTCCAAATTCAGTGCCTCAGTTACATTTCATTTCATTTTTCATTATATATTTGATCCAATCACAAAAACAGTATACAAACAACAAAGTAAGAAAACACAAAGCGGATCAGGATGTACAAAAGGAAACCAAATTCCTGTAGCCTGGAGGCCTGTACACCCTTACAATAAGAGACTTGGAACTAAAATGAATATATAATATTCACAAATAAACCATAAGAAATATAAGAATTAAAATAGACAAATTACACATGTGATAAAGCTAACAAATGTTCCTTAATATTGCACACAAATTGTTCCTTAATATTGCACACATTATAGCTGTCTTGCTATTCCTATCCTTAAACAAATTACACAACATCTAAATAAACAAAGACACGCTGAAAGATTTTCATTATTTCCCTGAAAATCAAATAATGGTCAACCTTTATTAAAATTTAAAGAATCATTTTTAAGCAGTTTAAGCTAACCATGTGGCCGTACTAATCAGTTTTAATGTCCAGCCTATATATGGAAGATATAATGCAAACAGACTTGTAGTACTCAAGTCTTTACTTGTACTCAAGTCTGTACCTGAGTACAATCTTCCGTACTCCATATTCAGGGCTTTATGCTCACATTACATGTCTTGATTGAACTCATCCTCTCCATGACGACACTGTCAGGCTACAGTAGTATGAATTTACTGAAATTAATTGACTCTTTAATATTCAAATATTCAACTGCACATATTGATAACAAGGTCTATTTGCACAACTCGAAAACACGCTCATTAAAAACAAACAACACACTTCGCTGTTAGCTTGTAAATATTCTGAAATGTCATTACTTAAATCAAATATGATAAAACTAAGGAATCACCAGACGAGTCAATGTCCTCCAAAGTTTAGTTTCTAATTTATGAGAAAAATGTTGCCACAAATTAGGCATTACTCCCACATGCAGGTTGTTCATTTAGACTTCCCACACAGTGGGAGAGTAATGAGTATTCCATATGTAGACAGCTTTAGTGTTATAGATCTGCTGCGTGATCATGTCTTGTTCACATTGGTATATTGCTGTCTGCAGAAAGACCTGATTCACTCACGCATATAATTATAATGTAGAGAAGGATTTTTGTCTTCACTTTCAATTAGACTTTCAATCTCTCAGGAACAAATCAACTTATATTTACTAATACAAACATTACTCTGCCCAACATCTACCTTCAACTGTACCCTCCACACCCCACCCCACCCCACCTCACACCACATAAATAAATAAAACAAATTAAAAAAGACAAGACAAGGTTAGGCTAGATACTAAACTAATCTACATTGCAATGAGCTTTATCATAACAATACACACTTTAACCTTAGGTTAGGCCTTTCTGTCTGCATGCAAACTACAATTGTCGGTTTCCACCAAAGGTTTTGACAGCATTAACTATTTCCAGCAAATGACTTTTGAAAGCATATAGTTCAATTTCTAAGTTGGTTTAATATCATCCTTTAGTAACTTTTTAACAATCAATTTTTACTATTTAAAAGAGAAAGCAAACGAACAACAACAGAAAAAGTACCTATGCCAGATAAATAACCTAGTTTCATAATGAAAGACATTGTGTCCTTGTTTTTGATATCTCTATGCATATTATGAACATTTCCTCATTTTATAGATTTTTTTGTCATTTACTCCAGAAATGCAACTTCTTCATCTGTAAAGACTGTAAGAAGCAACAAGATGATAATAAGGAAATAATCTGCTTGCCCTGCGACCAACAAAGGTAAGTTATAATCAAGAAAAAATCATTCTTGCACCAAGGCAGTTAACTTTTAATATATATACCTTCTGGAACTTACAAAGAGAAAAAGGATGAAAAGATCAAAGATGATACACAATGTTAGGACTTAGATTAATCATAGATTAATTGAGTATGACAAATCAAAACATAGCTGTTTAATGATTGTAAAGCTCTCTTCGATCAAACTGAAATTATGTTCATTGGAGACTACAAGAACTAAAGACATTACCATGGGTTCATAGTTATGTACTTTCACAAGCATTTTTTTACCGTAATTGGGCGTAAAATAAATGCTATCAGTACATTTCATATGAAAATCATCACAGTATATTGATAAGAGTTACTTACACCAAAATTCTTAAATGATCTCCTTTACCGATAAAATTAATTAAAGTATCCCTTTTTCAGGGGCGTATCCAGGGGGGGGCCGCAACAGGCGCGCACCCCCCCTATTGGCCGTCACCAAAAAAAAAAAAGTTTAGCAAAAAAAAAAAAAATTGATGACGACCTTTTATGTGAGATGTCGGTGATTTTGTGTCCATTTTTACTGGAAATGTTGCTTATTACTAAGGTCGAAAAATGGATCACATATGGCACCATTTTGCATTTCAGCCCTTCTTCGAAAGCAAAAATTGTCCACCCCTCCCCTTAGACCCATCCCCCAGGACGGCGATCATTCATGCCTGACGCCCCCCCTATTGGAAAATCCTGGATACGCCCCTGTTTTTAATTATCAATCAATGTTATAAGTAACATTTTCTTCATACATGTGCGTGTTCCATTCCTTATACATATTCATATTTATGTTGCAAAAAACAGTGCCCTTGTATACATAGTGAATTGTTTGACTTCCTGGAACCTGTCAATGTGTGAACTTCCTGAATACACAGCTACTCTCAATTAAACATGTACAGTATCTATATTGGAAGTCTTGCTAATGGTTAACACTCCTTCAAGCAGAAGAGCTTGGAGAACACATATGTGGTGAATGATGAACTAGCAGTACTAATGTATTATATACCAACAATTTCTGACAACATTATCAATATGTCATGAATGCTGTTACCTATCCTGGGTTTCATTTGTGTCCTATGTGGTTTGTGTTTTGTATTCTGTTCATTTTGTTTACTAAGGTTAATACATATTCCCATGATTCATCAAAGCTGTAATATTTCATCATAAAGTTTATTTTCTTCTGTAATGGCAAGTGAGCCAAGGTTATGAATCATATATGAGTGACAAATTGCTTGTATTTGTATATACATATGGCTGGAGGAGCTTGTAAAGCTATCAATATTGCAGCTTTTTCCTGACAACATTTTGTAAATTGGGAACAGGAATAGAATATTAAAATAGAGGCAATGGTCGAACAGAACATGATTATGTGAGAGTTTTCAGGAAGTGAACACTAAGTGTAATGTAATGCAGTTGCTTTGTCACATAGCAACGGGAGAGCAGATGATAGCAATATGTGACAATTGTACACATGTGTTATCATTGCTTGGAACAGCCATGGTTACAGAACCTAGCAAGTAGTGATTCACAACGAAAATGAAATTAATTGAAGTCACGATAGAGCCACAAATTCTGATCACAAATAGTTACTTTTTGCATCGCAATACCTCATACATCTCAACTCTCTATTCTTGTACTCAGACACTGTCATTAATTGGTTACTCACTTTGTGCATTAAGACATGTGTACAGTAGAACCAGTGTACAAGAACCAGTGTACAATCCTTATATATGGTATTCCAGACATTTGTGTACAGTAGTTCATGTAGAATAACCAGTGTACCATCCCTACATATGGTATTGAAGACATTTGTGTACAGTAGTTCATGTAGACAAACCAGTGCACCATATCCCTACATATGGTATTCCAGACATTTGTGTATAGTAGTTCATGTTGACAAACCAGTGTACCATCCTTATATATGGTATTCCAGAAATTTGTGTACAGTAGTTCATGTAGAATAACCAGTGTACCATCCCTACATATGGTATACCAGTGTACATTTGATGTCTGGCTGTGCATATATATATGCATATCAGCTATCTAACATCATGATAGGTTTGATTTTCATATCAGCTGTTTCTCTTCTACTTATTAATGTCAGTTAACATTGTACATTTTACAGCAGTTGTGAATTATTTGAAGAAGTTTTTGAAAGTTACAGACTGATCTCACCAATCTTTTAAGAGAGTCACATCCCTTATATTTACAATTTGTGTGTCTCGAAAATCATATTTTCGCATCGTAATTTCTGGCAATTCAATACACATGATATGAAATCTCTTCCTATGTTCTTGTCTGTATATGTTCATGAAGCTTTTCTTGGATGAAAGGACAGAGTCATTTCCTTCTATCAGTTTCACTTGATAGGCTGTTGTATCTTGTAGATGACAGATCAAGCAGACATAGAAATTGATTTGGAGAGAAAAATCTATGAACGCTGTAATTCCAAAAGTCACGCTCTGTACGTAACATTTCCCTTGTTCGAAAAAATTGCTGCCAATATATAAAACTACAGTGGTTTATACATATGCTCTCCTGATATAAATTATATCATGAAGTCAGTTTCATATCCAAATCATATTTCAGAACCTGAGGTCTTCTAATTAAGTGTTAAAGGTCATCTATAGTTCTAAGGCATGTTCCTTTTGGAATGAACTGATTCAGCCCAGGTAAAAAACAAATCAAGATTTAAGTGAAAGCCTATATTAGACAAAAATTGAATTCATTCCCATCACCTATCTCCTATCGATATGCATGCAACCTTATCAAGGGCGGCGGAAGCACTTTTAATCTGGGGGGGCACCGACGTCGAAGGGCACTTTGCAGAAATTCGATTGGACTGATGCAGCCTGATATTTAGTACCCTTTATAACTCTTATTGTATTATTTCATTTGCATACACATCACTCCATCAACGCCCCCCCCCCTCAGTGGCGGAGCTAGGGGTAATGGTCAGGGGGGTGAGAATGGTCTGTAGGCAGGGGGAGCTTTTGACACTATCTAAGCGGAGCGCCACCACAGGTTGGCGCGGAGCGTACAGACATTTTTTGAGTAAAGATACTCCCTAGATCACCAGAAATGACCCTTTCCGGGCCTTGCTAATTTGCAGATAAACGAAGAATAAATAGGTGTCGTCGCCATTTTGTCAGAAAATTACACCAATAAAATGTGACAAATGTCAATAGGTAATTGAGAGCGCAATAAAATAGTCTATAATTGCGAATAAGTAAAAAGTGGTAAAAAGCTGAAAAGGGCCCCAGCAGTCATTTTGAGTCCATCAGGGGGGCATCCGCCCCCTCTGACTGTATGGATGCTCCGCCACTGCCCCACCCCCCCCAGGAAAAAAAGCATACTAGCACTGCAATATCCAATGTGCAAATTGGGAAACAAGTTTTCTTTCGAGACAAAATGAGGTGAAATCATTATAAAGTCCAAGTCCCTGCACACGCGATCGATACATGCATGAAAGCAAATGAAATATGTCAAAATACGAAAGGATGGGGTAGGTTATGGGATATTAAAACTATACTCATTATTCATAGTAGGCTATAAATGGAACTGCTTATTACAAAGTCACAATGTAATATAGCAATGTATTTTTGGAAATGTATTAGGATTTTTTTGACAAATTGAATATACATAATGGCACTCACCAGAATGCTAGAAGCCTTGTGGTAGTAAACATTTGAGTTTGACCCACAGAAATTCATTATTACTTCTAAATTAGGATTAGATCTCTTACTGAAATATCGCTGACCTAATAAGGTGATCAAGAGTACAATTTTTTATGTAGAAAAAGGGCACATTTTTATCCTGAGGAAAAGTGGGGGGCACGTGCCCCCCCCCGGTTCCGCCGCCCTTGACCCTTATCTACCTAGCTCATACAACTGGTAACATTTCTTTTCTCATAATAAAATGTCTATTTAGTCTGAAACCAGATGGCAATACTGTGGAGTTGTTTTACTTCTTAAAGTTCCTTTATCACAGGTTGTCTCTCTAGACGAGCAAGAAATCGATTTTGAGATGATAAGAAATGATTGACAATAATGACACTCATAAATAAGTTTGAGGCCATGCAGTTTGCGATAACACAAGTGTACTGTTTTCGAAATTGAGATTAAAAAAACTTTAATCTGTTACTGCTTATTCTGCTGTTGATGTGCTAATCCTGTTTGGTTTGCATAGTCATATAGCTCAGGGCTATTAGAGTGAGCACTGTGTGTTTGGATTGGCGTTATTAATTACTTTCCCTCTCTCAATCAATTGAAGTAACATTTGAAAGTTCTGCGGACCCTCTGGAATTGAAATTGTCAGATCATTTGGTGCATTTTTTGAGACAAACCTTAAACATGAGGAAAGTGTATTCTATGAAAATGTATTCCAGGAAACTTCTTAGCAAGCAATTGGTAACCATGGCTTATCATTACCACTCGGCAAAGAAGTTGAACAACATTCTAACCAAGATAATTGCCAGATAATTGCCACATGCTGATTAATATGTCACAGTTTCTCTCTTTGTTACAACAGTTCTCTTTTTCTCTTGTGTATACTTCTCATATGTCTCATAGTCATCACAGCTGCCTGGTTAAGTGGTCTGCTGATCTGCATTTCATTTAAGGTGCTAGTTTTATTAGTCTCTCTGGCAACGTGATAGACTTCACTGGGCATCTGATATTCCTAGCGACGACGTAAGAATGACATATCTCCGTCTGCACTGTGTTATCTCTTTATCCTGATGTCTGAATCCTCTCGGGCAGAGAACATCTCCCATGTTGAGTGGTTGATATATATATTCATTGCAAGCTGTTGAAACAATGTTCATCTTGCGTGAACCCTTTCCATAACTGGTAGTGTCTGTATAATAAGACAGATAATCTACTAATTTCATGCACACTTCTCTCAATTTCATGAGGCAATGGGGTCTATGGTGAAGTACATTACAAGTCTAATTTGCCAGATGCTGAAGTTTATACTTACAGTTTTACTGTTTGCTATATTTATCATGACAGATCTCTTCACTAGAGATATGCAAATTATACTGTACTTTCTGTAGCATTTTGTAACATTTTTTCTTGGATTCAGATATCTGAATTCCCCCACCCATCTTTATTGAAATCATCTTTGCATAGCATTTGTACCTGTACGAACAAAACTTGCAAAAAGAAAAGGAAAACTGACATAACTTAAATAGCAACCAAGAACCCGAATGAAAAGCATTAGTTGAATAAGAACATGCAACAACCTGAATGAATGCTGTAATATTTGCTGAGATGCATACTCCTGCACAAGGTAACTGTAAAACTGTTCAAATCAAAGTACATTAGTAGCATGTATGAATTAAAAAAATATAAAACAAACTAATACATCAAGATATTCAGATCTTGGTAAAGCATACCGTACTGATTATGATTGTGCCACTGATCATAGAATTACCTATCCTCCTAGATGGCTGACACCAATAACAAGATATGAAAATTGTTATCACCAGCTGAGCAGTTTTAAAACTTTTTTGAAAATGTTCATGATTTCAAATGAAAGCTGGCTACTTAATATGTCATTGAATTGAATTCCTTTGGGAATAGTAATATTATATATATGGAAATTTACGAAAAATGGCTCAAAAATACTTTGTTTTGTGTAGTGACTCTGTAGCATAAGGTAACTTAAAAGATGATAGATTACTAGCAAGTCAGTACAAGTTTAATTCAAGCAGGCTAAACAAGGGGGAACTTTAGTCAGTTCATCTGGCTTCTTGGTTCCTTTGGATATTTAGTGCTTGTTTCATGGCATATCTTTCTGCTAGATTAAGAAATCAAACATGTTCCCAGTAGGGTCAAATCCTCCAATAGCTTCAACAGGTCTTCCAGTTTAGTGTATTCTTCTATGGCAGGCAGTGAAGCTACATCATTGAGTTCTAGCGTTAGGTACTGTATATAGTGTAGTACCTATTTCAAGAAAGTGATTTATGGCCCATGGCTGAAGCTAGCCTATACATATAGCCTAACATCACACATTTATATTCAGACTGTATAAAACTGTTCTCTCAAAATTTGGTTCAGTCCAAGCAACACACTCTACCAAAACAATTAGTGGCCATGTTCAGCAGCTTATTGAATGTATGGCCTCAGTTCATCGATTCAACTTCTATAGCTTTTCAGTATTTCAGAGGCCGTGACTGATTTTTTTTTAACTCTTGACATTTGAAATCTTTTTGTTTCATCACCCAGTTGATGATAGTATATATAGCTGGAAATGGAATACTTGAACCTATACACTGCAGCCTATTGCCTCTGCAGAAGGCGAACGTTCAAGTTTGTACAACAACCTGCTCTTCCTCTAAGTGTCTGTACATGCTGACTCAGCTGTCATGAATCAACGAGCCAAATGTCTCCCAAGTAAAATAGGACGTTGACTGCTGTAAAAGCAAATGCATCGTTAAAGGCTTTTAGAGGGGCTGTAAAATGGTACATGTATGTGTGAAGCAATTTACTGCTCCACGGGATGTAAAGATATTCTTGATTAAGTAAAGCTAATACATGCTGATACTGTAGAAATCCTCCAGGTGTTAAGTACACATTAACTTTATATACCAACGTGACAAATGAGAGAATGAGCAAGTTTAGAAGTGACTGCTACATTATGTTACAAGTCAAGTTGATTTGTCATTGTCATGTACCTAGCTATATATGCTGTTAAACTTTGTAATCCATTAAACATTAACAAGGAAGTATTTGCACAAATCAAGCATTATTGTACTATACAGGCTGATCCAAATGCATTTACTTTGTGAAATACAAGCATTGAGCTATTGAACTTGTTTGCATAGAAAATGTCACCTTGTAATATTAAACTAGGATATAGTTGAAAACTGCGGTCATCAATGGAATCCAAGCAACTGTTTCTATGGTGACTGGTGTATTCAATGAGTGGTATAGAAGGAATATAATTTGTAACAGAAAGCAAAATTCAGAAGAAGAAGAATGCTTCAGTTCTTATTCAACCGACGAATTTGTAGATTGCTCCTGTGGTGGATCACTCCTGTTGTGGATCTCTCCCGTTGTGGATCACTCGATCCTGTTGTGGATCACTCGATCCGGTTGTGGATCACTCGATCTGGTTGTGGATCACTCGATCCGGTTGTAGATATTTAAGGAAGTAGAGCTTTTTTGTATGACCTGTCAGTCTACCACAGTTTTATTAAATTCACCGTATCAAACATTGCTGAAAACAAAGACTGAGTACAATTTTGTAACTTTAAATATCCCAAATTGATTGTGCTCCTCTCTATTCTGTCTCGACTCTACTATTGCACTCTCCCATCTACCTAGCCTAACCATCTACCTAGCCTAATAACTGGTAACATTCTAGCACTGGGCCACTGCTGACCATCTTCAGGGTCAACAACCATCACCTCTTCCTTCCTTGAGCTGCCATTCCTGAATCTCTGAAATAACTCTTGTTATCCATGGTACTAATAAACAATAGGATATGAGAACATTTTCTGTAGTTCAATTGTAAAACACAGCAGTACGGTGAAACATACATTGTCTCTTTCTTTCTTATCAATATCAAATAATCTTAAACTATGAAATCTTAAGATATGATATGCCTTTTAAAATTAACAAACCCAGTGTTTGAGTTTTGGAATCTGAAGGAGAAAATGGTGCTTCTCTTGTGTTTGTCTTTTCTCTGGCTACATGACAAGCTATCTCCTTGATCTTCATCACCCAGATCTAGATTCCTTTCATCTCTAGTTCTTGACCACATTTGAAAAGCAACTTGCAGCTGTTTTATGCTTCTGTTGCTATGGTAACTGAGTGATCCTCAGCCCTACAGTAGTAATTGCAGGCATGTGGCAGCATTCCTCCTCGCCAGTCGATTATCTCCTAAATAATCATGCATGGTTAGACCAGTGATTCACATTTCAACGTACAGCAGCCGATCTTTGCTTCAAATGCGGTATATATTTGATGAAAGGTACCGTGAGTCATTTTTAGTCTCTACATTATCGATTGGTATTAATATGTGTATTCAATGAGCAATTCAACGTCATCAGCCTGGCTGAGCGTTTCTATTTATAAATTATTGCAAAATTTTGTGTTCTTGGCAAGTGGTTTAATTTAATTTCTATATTTCGGCCTCATCTATTTCTAGCCATAAAACATGAAAATGATAAAATGATAACTGACATTTCTTTGCAGTATATTAGTTAATATGATGTTAACAACAGCTGCAGGGAACTGGACTACCAAACTTTCACCAATATGTGAAATACTTGAAATCATTAACACAGATATGAGCTAGGAAAAAGTTTATAAAAATGAAATATGTACTGTATCTTTGGTATGAATTAGTGAAGTGTATGATTCAGCGAAAACGTGATTTATAGTCAGTTGAAACAAAATTCAATATTTTGTGGTATATAATGAAGACATGGCTAATAATATCACTACTCAGCGACTTTAAGTATTATTGCAAGTGTACAGTATTGCAGTTTACTGTAATCACAATTCAATGTCACAAATTGAACTGAAATGGTTCAAATTTTGTTATAAATATCATGAAATTTATCTGTGTTTGAGTTACTAGTGTTCCTTTGTATGATGAATGATATTGTAAAGAAGTGCCTTCATTATTATGTGACTTATTTGAATGAATGGAAACAATAATCACTAACTATACTAATAAGATTTACTAATTAGATGTAGATGTTCGTGGATATGGATATGGAAATTGCAAGCAGAAAACTTCTTTATTTGGTGAATTTGGTGCAAACTTGATATCAAATTGCTAATGACAGCATTTAAGCTTCATACTGATTGATCATTACAAACACCTATGAATCCTTAGGGCCCTTGGCCATGCCCTTGGTATATCAGAACCTTTTTTTTGAAAACTGCTTGACAAAACAGAAGTGAATTTTTGAAGTGTTGTTTTTCAAAGCATGCATAGTGCAAAGCTTTTGAAGTTAGACTGAAGACTGGACATCATCTGATTCACAATTACCTGTATATAAAAAACCAGAGTTTTCTCAGCAGACTTTGTGGTCACCTTGTAATTCCTATGTAATATTGGCACGAATTGACCATGCCCATGGGAAGATGATACGCCATTATGTGCCTGTGATGTAAGCATGTTGCGAACACACAAATAAAATGTAGCAGTAACAGGATGAACCTGCTCTAACCACCCACCAGGCATATCAAGTTATCGTTAATAGGAAAGTTAAGCATTATTGTTTTGAAAGCTTTAGGAATGTAGAATATATCAGTTTGAAAGCCTCAGGCAATCAAAGCACTTAAGAAATTCTTTTGATGTTGTTTC
>KN882206.1:528439-538858 GCA_000934455.1 Apostichopus parvimensis
ACAAAAGTATGCTACTACCCATCACATATACATACTCACATATCTGGCAAAGCAAAGCAATTAATACTCACTACTTATACTGCAATAAAGATGATTATTGTAAGTTTCAAACATATTTGCTTATTTACCTGAAAGGGCAAAACATGTATTATTTCTCATTTCTGATTGACTTAGTGCTTTAATGCTCACTACCTATCTCGTTTACCTCACTAGTGCCCCCTCTGTTGACAATTAATGTTATCAAATGTCACTTCACTAATACCTTACAAACGTTTGCCTTTTCTTACATTTTGATTTCCCGAGAGGTTGTGTTTCTGCATCGAGACAAGTTGTTTAACAGACATTTCCACTGATAAACATATCATGCAAATTGTTAACCCTTGAATAATCTTTGCTTGGCTATGCACTTTGAGTACTTTACTATGCGTGATGGTCTCAGCATGTTTGCTGAGCATAAAAACTATAAGAAACAGTTTTCGAACTTCCTGATAAGTTCAAATGTTCAGACCTCTTATCAGCATCCCAGAAGCCATGGAGATTAATTTATTCTGAGTTTAAGAGACAGCAACTAAAGTAAAGAATTTTAAAATCAACAGGAGATTTTATCCACTTTTTTTTATGTGATATTGACACATACATTTATCATGGCACTTCAACCTTTTCATGTTTCAAGGATTTGATGAGAGATTCATAGCCACAAAGATTAAATGTAGGGTTCCTCCATAAAATATTCCTGCAAAAAGGATCTATTTCAGAGTTTCAGAGTATTTACTTTGCTCCTCCCTTACCTGTCTCCCCATAACCTTAGCACTCTTGTACTATAGACTGAGAAGGAAGGGCATTGACCGGAGGGGCCGGTTATAGAGGGCGCACAGTGTTAAAAGGTTGCAAGTTCATTCTAGGCCCGGTAGAACGAGAGTGCTAAGGTTGTGGGGAGACAGGTAAGTGAGGAGCAAAGTAAAATATCCAAACCAGAAAGTTTTGCAATATACATATATATGATCCACTTCACACAGTAATGATACTTACAGACTTTCATTGTAAATGATTGTTGTTTAAAAACTATATTTTTAAATGAGAAAACTATAAATGTGAGTTGAGATCTTGCTCATGCAAATTACAAGAAAACAACACACAAAAACATGTGAAACAACTTGTGACTACATGCTATAAATCTACAAACAGAACAAATTGACACACATGTATAGAGTTTGCTTTTTTTTAAAAATCTACGGACAGAAATTTAAATAGTTTATTGGTTTTTCAGGGTTAAGATCAGGTTCAAAAATTCCATGAACTCATAGCAACTCTTTAGTACTTAGTCTCTGCTTAATTCTGCCAATGTTTGTGATGTCATCCTGTACACCATGTGTGAATCACTGTCTGAGTAGTTCCTAAGTGTCAATAACTCTAGATGCTTCCGTACTTGGCCCTAAAGCTGCTCCCTTTTAACCCTAAAGTCTTCTTCAGTTCAGACAGACTTCCTTTTAAGTCTACTTAAACATGTCTAATTTCTGTCATTCATCGTCAAGGTAATGGTGCCAATTGTCCTCTTACAGTACAGTACTTTCAAGAGCTTTTAACACTCTACCTAATGTTACCCTCATTTAAATACAAGAACATCTTTAGTACTCTCCATGGCCTCTATACCCTTTTCATTGGCCCCCTTCATTTGCAACTTGGTCCTCAAGGAAATTCAACAGCTTTGAATATATTGTATTCACAAGTACACTTAAATTTACTTTGGATGGAGAGTTATTTTTACTTCACTCTAAATATTGTAAAATTTCAAGTATATATTCAAAGATACAGACAAAGGCAGAGATAACCATTCTTAAATGTTTGAAATTGCATGGTTTCATTCCTTAGTGTTCATATTATATAACATCTTCACTCTCATATCTTGGATTTTATTACACTGGTACTTTCTTGTAGTGTTCACAACAACTGTAGATGCTATACAATACCATACCACTGTATTTCTGTATATTCTACTCCTGGAGTAGTGCACACATATTTTTCTTTAGTACAACCATGTTTTTTTTTTCTACTAGAGATGGTTGTATGTTCTAATTACAAACTCTTCTGTCATATAATTAACATGCAGTTTATATTGTGAACATTTCTTCCATTAAGTAAGGTATAAGTTTATTCCTATAGCATTTTACATATTACAACTTTAACATTTGTTGTTACCCTGTTTGTTTTTCATCGCTTGGAAGCAAACCATTGTTATTTTCTCCTTATGTGATGTTATCTCAGATATGAACATCTAGCTACTGTATATTGGCTATCAAACTGCCAATAGTTTTCAAACAAAGCACAATAAATAAGGCACATATATCTCCATGACAACATCACTTTAACAGCCATTTGTGCATTCATATATATTAGACTTAAACATATCACCCATTTGAGCTTTAACCTTAGAATACTTTTATATGCCAATACTGTATGTGCTAGTTCATATCTCAATCATAGCACGTAGATATTCTCTCTGTCCTAACAGCTTTAATCCATATTTCATATCAGATTTGGATATCAAAGTCAGATGAATGTTTTCCCTGATGCTTCCTAAGCCCCTCTGTTTGCCTCATTTTCATAAAGTATTTGCAAAAACAAACCATTGCGCAGGAAATAAAATGGGAACTAGTCAAGGCTACTGACTTGGCAGTTTTCCTTGGAGAGAAAGTTGTGAAGTGTTTCTTCTGATCTTTTGGGAATCCCTTGAGGGAAGGATGCAGCCAAGCTCGCTGCTGTGGATCATGTACTTTGTCATTTCATTTGCAGTTTTGCTGGGTTTTCATAAGATGAGATTTAATCCTGTGGCGTGCTGATATAAGTAAGCAGTTTTCTTGGTATATGACCCTACAAATTTGAAGTACCTCAACCTTCTGAGGGCTTAAACAATTGTGCACGGTCATAATTAATCCTGATTTAAAATACTTTTAGTTATAAGCATGGAGTCAGACTTTAAGGTGCCTCAATTTTCTTAGCTGATCCAAATTTTATCCCTGTCATAATGCACTGGTATATAAAATTTGTAATAGAAAAAAAGTGACTACTTAATGTTCATTATGGAAGAGATGGATAACATAAATTTCTAAACATTGGATTAATTGCAAAATGACTGCAGATGTCTGGTTTCAATAACTAACTGGATGTGGAATGGGAAATAACTCAATTTTCAATTCCAAACTTACCATTTTGAGTATTTTCTTTCAAAAATCGCACTGCAACGGGAACGCACGTCGCTCATTAAAACTGTACACAAATTTACATAGACACAGAAGCAGACGACAGGATTCATTGCTCCTTAGCAACATAAGGCTCCTTGCCATTTTTGCACATAAACAAGCCTGTATGATATGATTGACGTAAAGAATCTATAAGACTCTGACAGTTCATGTTTGATGGTAGCCAGGTCCATAAAAATCAAGCTTATTTGTGAGGACGAAGGTAAATCGAAACCATGTTATCATTCAAACCTAAGAAATTATTCTCAAGTTTTCTGTGAATGCTCGTTATAGTGGAATTCTGTGTCTACAGAACGCTTATCAAATTTGAACTGACAAAGGATTCAATAATATGTTTATAGCACCTAGGAGCACGTCACATCTCCCTCCATGGTTGGTATGTTTTTGTACTGTGAAGTGATCCCTCCAGGTTATGTTAAATTTGATGTTGCTGTATGTATATATGGAAGAATCGTGACATTTTCTCTTCACATACTGTTTGTCCTCCTGCAGCTGGTACTTCTGAATCTGAACATAACAGTGACAGTGGAGTAGACCATCCATTTAGTCCACTGTTGAAGAAGGGTGGCGCCTTCAAGAGAGACGGATCAGCAGATACCATTGACGAGGAGACCAACACAGGTACGTACTACATCCGTGTCATCTCAGTCTCTGTGGTTCAGATCTGTGTCATCTCAGTCTCTGTGCTTCTGATCTGTGTCATCTCAGTCTCTGTGGTTCAGATTTGTGTCAACTTAGTCTCTGTGGTTCAGATCTGTGTAATCTCAGTCTCTGTGGTTCAGATCTGTGTCATCTCAGTCTCTGTGGTTCAGATCTGTGTAATTCAGTCTCTGTGGCTCAGATCTGTGTCATCTCAGTCTCTGTGATTCAGATCATGTTCAGTTTTGTCTCCATAAGTTACCTCAGTGATTGTCTAATCGTGTTATTCGATCAATATTCTGAAAATAATTTGCTCTTTTTTTTTTCATTGCATGTGAGATGTTCATAGTAGCTAGAAATGTGTACAACAAGTATCATATCTTGCAACTATGCATAACTGTAAATTATCAAGTACATTCAGTTTATTTTAATCCCTTTCCCTTCCCACCCCTTGCTCCCATTTGTGAAGTAGTTGCAAGCGTGACATGACTTTAAATTTTGTTATCGTATCTCTGTTGAGACAATTCAGAATAAACAAGCAAACAAACAGACGTACATAATAGTAAATACTGCACTGTATCATCTAGATGGCATCTGACTGATCTGGCTAATGTATGACAAAGTTAGCTTCATGAGTTATTTTACTTCCTGAATCTATCATAATTAACTTTTAGAAGTAAAATATGTGCAGTCATCTGTCACAGCTGAATACTAAGAGTTAATTAAAACTGGAATGACTTGCACTAGCAAATAATGGAGAACTGCCTTGACAACATTCTTAGGCAGATAGAGGGGTGTGGTCTGGACATCCGTAGTGTGATTTAATTTAACACAGTGAATGTTATTACAATATAAGTAAGCATACTGGTGCATTCTGGCAGGTTGTGTATAAATAACTGAATCAGCCAGGCATACATAAAATGCATAGAGCATTTACATTTGAAAATTATGTTCTTATCCCCCCCCTCCCCCTCCCCCATCCCACCCAATTTTTATATCAGACGGGAATTATACAGTGTTCCTTATTTTATATCCCTCCATAGCTACATACATTCACCATAAAATCAATTGTCCTGTTACCAAGGTTACTACAAGAACTGGTTTTGGAAAGAAGTATATTTCTCCATGTGTTATCATTGTAATATTAAACATATGGCTCAGTTTTAATAGAAAGAGCCTTAAAATAGAACTTTCCTTGTTTTTTATTTTTCTTTATAGCTTTCCTTTCTTCAAAACCTTAGCTCTTGATGGAGAAAGTATTGGAAATATGTGCAGTTGTAAAAGTGCTGATAGAGTTGGGACCACTCTTTCTTTTCTAAATGTGCAGTTGTAAAAGTGCTGAAAGAGTTGGGACCACTCTTTCTTTTCTAAATGTGCAGTTGTAAAAGTGCTGAAAGAGTTGGGACCACTCTTTCTTTTTTAAATGTGCAGTTGTAAAAGTGCTGATAGAGTTGGGACCACTCTTTCTTTTTAAATGGGGCTGCAGATTTCCCTCTATAGCTCTCTGTCTCGCATGCTAAATGTTTTCTATCATGTGACGATGACTTCAGGCAGAATATTAGTTCTGATATGTTGTAGACTGTTAACAAACACTACTGTAAAGTTTAGTTGTATTTATACACCATTTCTTACTTTTGGGAAATGATCCTCTACACATGATCTGAGGCTCATCACTAAACGTTGCTGGGACTACCTCATCTATCAGATTAACACACAGATCATTAAATCAGGGATTATCTCAGGTGAACCACCAGAGTCAGTAGAGACACATCTTAAAAGTTGCTGGGACTACTTCATCTAACAGATTAACACACAGATCATGAAATCAGGGATTATCTCAGGTGAACCAGCAAAGTCAGTAAAGATACATTTTGATGTCTCAAAAAAAAATAACATTACAACTTTTGCAATTACAAATGGTTTTGAATATCATACCAAGGATGATCCACTGTTGTTAATGTGAAGTTATAAAAACATATTTTGGTTTTCAGAGTCATTTGAATTTACAATATAATGAACTAATATCAGCATTTATAAATGTACTAAGGAGCTGATTATCATCATAGTTTGCCTTAAAAGAGCCTTCCAGAAATTTAGCAGTTTAAAGCTGAATGTTATAAAAACCAGAATAAACTACTGTAGAAAGCACTCAATTTGTTTCATGGACTGACAGACATATATCACTTTTGCTAAAGTTTTGCCCTAACGTATTACCCTTTATGTCCAAAACTTTGCCAACTTGACTGTTTCATTTGTTACTGTGCTACTTTGTGCATCTCTGCTATTCTGTTGCATTGTAATTGCCTGTTGTTTATTACTACTCTATCCTACTGTATGTCAAAACTCCTTTGTTGCACTGCAGATCTTGATGATTCCGGCTCTGCTAAAGTTTATTCCTCTCTGCTTCTGCAAAGTAAGTATTCCTTGGCATGCTCTGGATGCTTTATATTTTGATATCTTAGTCTCCCTTTATTAATTGTGATGTGATTTATTCTATAATATTGACTAATTTTCATTAAATCGACCGTACTATTTTTTTGTCATGGTTACATTAAGTTTGAATCTTCATTATTCTCTATTATTATTATTATAGTACTATGTATTTGATAGAGTGCTTATGAATGGAAGATTTTGAATATGATATTCTATGAATATCCTATGAATGGAAGATTTTGTTTGACAACAAGTAACCAAGGTTTCTGATTGATGCTGAAGTTAGTTTAAATTTAACATGATTTACGTTTCTTTCCTTCATAAGATATTTCATGTTGAAATTTAAACAAAACATTGCCATATAGTATTCTATTTCGATTGTAAGTTGTCATGGATACCCTACTACTAATGTTGTAAAGATATGTCCTGCTTATGATTCAGTTGCGGTGGTTATTTTACTAAATTTTAATCATATGGTACCCTGTCTGCTGCGCATAGCCTAGTTTTGATCCCTCGCATCATATAGTACGTATGATGCAATTTGTCTGCGGCGTTTAATGTGCTTCTTACACGTATGAGAGAGCTAGGAATATTTCTAATTAGGAATTGAGCATGTACAAAGACTGCAGTGTGAAATCTTCATATCTGGTGTCTACAGCTTGTCAGTCTTCTGTGAGTAATTGTGGGTTGTGTTATGCCAACGAGACAGACTTCATCTCAGCAATCGGTTACGTACTGGGCATCCCACGGGAATCGGCTGTGAAATTGCGCCAGATTTGTCGTAGCTGAACGAGTTCATTTTAGAGGCAGCCAAGCAAAGAATTCCTTCTTGGTCCAAACAAGCGCTAAGATTATGTCTGATAAAGTATAATCACTCCCAACATTACAGACAATTTCCTCCGGTCGCAGAAGATTTTACCGCTAAAGAAAAGTTTGTGGGGGAGATTTGCTACAAATTGAAGACATTGTAATTCTGATTGGACATTGGCTCATATGATTAAAACAGTAATAACAGCAATTGTCTTGTAAAACAAGGAATTTTGTCACTTTTAAAGGGATGATACAGTGTCAAAAGTTGACTGCTTGCTGTCAACTTTCTGTATTATCAGTTGAACCACATCATGACCCATGGTTTATATTATTAAAAATATGAAATTTTTATATTTTGAAGAAATGTCACCTGAAATTATTAAAGCAATTAAATTGAGGTGTTCATCATTTTTCCACAGACTAAAGCAATATTTTTCCACAAAAAACCCCCACAAATATGCATATTGATGAGTAATTGAGATAATCAAGCGTTCCAAAAGTCACTTTTCAAGGAGAAATCACAACAAATTTATTACATTAAAGTAAAGCTTACCATGCCAAATTATGAGACCACCTATCATGATTCATTTATTTTTGTGATAACAAAGGGACCTTTATCTCACTAGTAGGGAAAAGGTTTTTTTGGGATAGTTGTTACATACATGTTCTGCCTCTGGAAAATCCATTTGAACTATCATATCTATTGTAGACTTGAAACATAAAATATTGAGAAGAGAGTTTTAAATAATAATGTAAAACTGTCTTGTAAGTATCACATTTCTTCAGTCATACTACCCCTTTAAAGGAGGATATTGTGGTTGTATGTATGTGTGTATGTATGGGTGTATGTGTGTATGTATGTGTGTAGGTATGTATGTATTTAAGATCCTCCTGCAAGCAGGAACTCGCGAAGAAGTCATCATTGGCTTATTAAAGCCGCAAGCTGACCGAAGTCAGTCTCTGAGATTCATATTTTAACGTCCATGATTATGAATTGTCAATTGTCAACAACTCTGTAACTGGATGACATACATTAATCTTGGAGTGACTCCAACCTGGGACCTTATGATTGAAAGGCACCGGCCTTAACCACTAAGCTAACACTCCTAAAGAAAAACATGTAAAGAAAAACATGATTCAGGGATTAACATTTCATGTCTTAATGATTGATATTAGTGAGCTTTGTTTGCAGAGTCCATGGAATGTAAACACTTGATCCAACAGTTAGATGCTTGATTTAAGTCACTTCTCAATCCATACATATTGGTATCAAAGTTTGGATAATAAAGGTCCATATTGCATTTATCTGGAAGATTCAGCATTCCATTGTCACTCACATGCATTTACATATCAGCAACTAGTGATTGATGAAATTAGAGAGATTCATGTGATGGAACTTTTACTTGACAAAACCTAATTAACGAGTAATTAACCTTTTAAAAAAAATTAACAATTTTGTTGCCCCAACCAATTATGTATGCACACCACAACCTTTTTTATTCATATTTTAAAATCAACCAATCAAATCCTCTCTATCATGTGACGTCAGACAATAACAAACCGCATGTTTCACTCATTTTATACGTACATTAATGTACTAGGCCTTTAAACTACTAAATGTTACTGCAGTAACATGTTACTGAGCCATGCGTGTTAGCAATCTCCTTTACACATTACCATAGCTACCAATCATTACTTCCAAAAAGAAGAAAATCAGCTCTCAATAGACATATACAAATATGCAAATATGCTTATTGAAGCTTTTGTAAACATCAATGAGCTAACTAGCCTAATGCGGGCAAATCATAGGTATATTAGTTGCAGCCTGTACATACTATTAGTTTATTAATACTAACGAGGAACGTTAGTTGGTGTATTAGACATTGGTGAAATGAATCAATCATGGCAATTAATAATAGACTAGACTTACACTATATTGCTGAGGCATTAGTCCTTCGGTATAATACACGGTATGTTCCGAAAATTTCGCTTTCCAATATTCCAGTTTAACATGTTGTTCAAATTGACCAATCAGTGACCATGTGAGTATTTTCTGTCAAGTCCGATTCGTGCTTGACAACACGTTATAGCAAAGTCAGGTATTGTCGGCTTTGACCTTGAATTTTCCGTCAACTTATGATGGTTTTAGCCATGATTTCTTTGTTTATTTTGTCAATTTTGTACAGTTAAGTTTCATTTTACATTTTAAAGGGGTTTAATTTCTAATTGGATAGCTGGTAAGTGTTGCTAAATAAAAAGATTTTCAATGCAATATGCGTAAAGGACTATATTGCACTGTACTGTGTACATATCGTTTGCACACTTGTACAGTATATTGGGTGGTCAGTAATCCAGAAAGGCATTGCTCAGTACGGAGGGAACCCGATGTGACATTTATGCATGCAATGCATATATAGAGAGAATGTTTACAGATGTGGCTTATCGTTGGATAATAAGCCATTTTGCTGACAAAAATGTTCATCCTGTTAGCTAAATTTTGTAAGATTTGAGACATTAATGTGTTTGGTACATGTTTGGAGTAGTGTAAGGATCACATTTAATGGCACGCAGGCGTTTACTTTGGGGTGATACTTAAACAGGATATGCTCCTCTAAGGATGAATGGAATTGAAGCTTTTCCTTGTGAGCGTCTTTTGTCAACATAGTGTGTCCATTTCAGATCCAACTTGTGGTCTTGTTTATTATACAAAAGGAATAGTTTCTTTCTTGTAATAATTAAAAATGTTTTGTGAAAAGCATCCAGAGCCATTTAACTGTCAGTTTGACCTCTGTGCTTTCTTTCGCCCGTCTGTATTTTAATCGGTGTGATTTGTAATTATTTTTCAGATCCTGATTGGCTGAAAAACTACAAACCTCCTTCGGAGTCTATTGGTGTTCAATTTCCTGATGATGATGTCGGTAAGAACACCATGAATGGAGATAAAATTCAAAACCAGTAGGGCTTTAAACAGAAATAGAGCGTAGAGTGTTTAATTTACAGCATGGGGATTGATTTTGGGGATAGTTACTCAAAGTGGAAGTGTGCATAATTATCTTTATTTTAGACTGCTCCTGAAAGTAAATTGGTAGCATCTTTGGAACTATTTCCATTGGCTGGATCAGTGGACTCAACAGTAAAGGATCACTGCTGTAGTTACCATGGAGATCAGCAGTAGATTCATTAGTAGACTGACTCCTAGCTAAAGATTGCTGTACACTTCATCCACATTGCTAAACAGTAGCCTACCTGCATCTATATAATTATGTTCAGAGATACATCC
>KN882207.1:7447-26344 GCA_000934455.1 Apostichopus parvimensis
GGAGGGTGAGGCCAGAAGGGAGGAGGGAGGGTGAGGCGAGAAAGGGTAAGTGATCCCAAGCGGCCAAGGAATTCGCCGGCACCCCCTCCCCCTGACAAGGTTCCCAAGCGGCCAGGTGAGTTCGCCGGTACCCCCTCCCCCTGACAAGGTTCCCAAGTGGCCTCCCTATCCCAGACAAGGATCAGTGGAGAAAATGTTTTACAAATGTCTAAGTCCAAACAAGTGGATCTTTAAATATTTGAAAAGCTAACAATTTCATTGTCACCTCTAATGGTCTAGTGGTAGAGCAGAAGCTTTTTGCATCACAGGGTCCCTGGTTCAAACCCAACTTCTGCTTTTGCTTTTACTTCTTTTAGTAAAAGAAATTGTCCAAGAAATAACCAACACAAGAAAAACAAAACAAACAGCTGATTTTTCTCACCTTGTTTAGCAGCTTTTGCAAAACACAACCATAAAATTTTACATATTTTAAATATATATATTCATATAGATATATCTTATAAATGTATAGATATATATATACACATGTATATAAATAAAAACAAAGGGAAAAAGTCAATACATCCACTTAGAACCAAGCATTGCAATACAAAGAGATGAGTTTAGTACTCAGGATGTGCTCAGAAATAGTTGAGTGCCGGGCAGATTTGTATGGTAGTGTGATCCACGTCCTGGAGTTCTAAGGGTGGGGTTGTACCCCCTCCCCCTTTTGGAAATTTTTGCAATCAGATGGCAATGGTGCTATCTGTTTCTGTTACCAGAGCATATAGATATATCTTATAAACATATAGATAAATATATACACATATATGTATATAGATATATAAATAAAAACAAAGGGAAAAAAGTCAATACTTCTGTGCCAAGTATTCACCCAAATGTTGGTAATGATAAAATTTAATTAAATTAATCGTCAAAAAAGGGGTTGGACCATGGAAATGTTTATAATTCTGTTTTTAATGGGCGGCATTCAGGACTGCCGGGTGCAGCTTCCCAGACCTGAGCGCATCCCTGCTCCTAACAATTCCTTAGAATATAGTGAGGGCAAAGAATTGCTACAGATGGATAACATACTGTAACCCACTCCAATTGAAAGACATACGACAAGGTCACATGATCATACACAACATCCAGCAATGAACTATTGCACAAAATTACAGGTTGCATAAAAGAACACACACAATAAACAAAAAAAAATTAACAATTGTGGGTGTAGCCCTCGTACGACAAAGATTATTCACTCACCCAAACAAGAAAGGAAAGAAAAGTGAAAATTTCAGAATATTTTGTACTTTGCAGAAATGGAATGAGCTGTGTAGGGTAATACTAGTCTCCTTTGCTTCACTCACTCTAATTATGGTGGTCTCTCAGAGTTTGTAAATATCTTAAATAAAATAGTGCTAAAATGGTGCTAAAATAGTGCTAACCTTTCATTAATTGATCGATACAGAGATCAACTAAGGCTAGTGTCTAGCGGCCATTTTTTTTTTGCCTTAAAAACTGAAAGATCTTGCGATATTTAAACCAGAAAGCCAGTGGGCTTATTGTGATTCCTTGCCAATTAAGATTATCATCTCAAACTTTTGTCATTGTCGATTAAATTGATCAGCAAGGTTCTTTCACTGACTGTGGACCACTGGACCAACTCTACCTACTAAATTATGTTAACTTACCATGTTTACAAGCTATTTTTAGCAAAAATTAACTCAAGCCCTGCCCCCTAATAAATGTGCATAAGATCACATTGAACATACATTATCATGTACCCCGCTATCTACCAACACCTTTACACAAAGTATGATTCAATTCTGGCTGGCTCTTCTACTCACTATGGCGCATATATGTACCAAGTATGACTTCAATCCAACTCGTCCTTGTTCAGTTCCCGTGTTTACAAGCAATTTTAGTGAAATCAACTTAAGCCCCGCCCCCGAATAAATATGCATAATATCAAATTGAACATATGTCACCATATACCCGCTATCTACCAACATATTAATACCAGGTATAAATAAATTCTGACTTTTGGTTGTGGAGTTATTAGCATTTGAAGATTTTTACGTTTGGCCCCGTGACCTCATTATTATTCATGAGATGAGCACCAAAATCAATAGGCTTCTTCCACTCAGTATGGCGCATCTATGTACCAAGTATGACTTGAATCCAACTTGCCATTGTTGAGTTATCGTGTTTACGAGCCAAGGGCGTCACATACACACACTGGCAATCGCCATCGCATAGATTCCTTGAGCCTGCGGGTGAGAAAACAAAATATGAATTGAATTGGAAAACATTCAATTGAGTTGCCATGGCAACATGGTGCAGACGATAAGATTTGCCCCTAGATGATCAAAGACGGGAACAATTTACAGTCGCAGCAATAATTTAAATCAGGCAGTACCGCCTAGGCAGTATCACTGTAGTTACAAATCTATCAGATAAACTATAGTATAGGTCTATGTTATTGAATGACATTCTCCATTAGAAAAGCAATGTTTCGTAAGGTTTGACACCCACTGAATGTATTAGGCAGTACAACAAAATCAAACATTAATTACCTACAGTTAAGTGAATTCATGCAAGGCTTCCCCAAAATGGAATCTAAATCTGTTATTTGTCTATAACCGTTCGTATGTATATCAATATAAATGTCACAAAAACAAAATTTAGTATACTTGAAATGGCAGATATCATGGTGCCAAAATAAAATCTCATTTTGTCTGTTTTATCATATACTTCGATGAATTGCTAAGTTCCAGGGCAATTATAAGTAATTTAAAGTACGTAAAAATTGTAAGCTATGCTTCTTATGAAACTGAAACACATGTATCAGATTCATTAGTTAGTTAAACAAAATGTTTTCAAACACATGGATGTTCTACTACTAGTCCTTATGCTAAATTATCAAAGGACCTAATTTCCTCTAAAGGCTTTCACAGTATTTTTTTAAATTGTCATTATGCTTGTTTTGCAGGACTTGGGCAAGCAAGAAGCAACATGCCTGGTATAGTTTTCAATCTAGAACAATATGTAACTTGAAGCACAAATTTCCTGCACATATTTATAAAATACAACGATTTAGAGGGTGTGAATACTCGCGCAAAGAGAAAAGTCTAATGCTGGTAATCTGACCTAGTTTCGAATGAGGTGTAACAGTTCTGTGTACACCACCATCGATTCCAGAATATACACACACAGCTTGCTACCCTCGGTAATTAGGCACTAGTGTACAGTCAGTACATACAGCTGCGGTCAATACCTACTGCACAGTGTATAAACGATACAGCGATGGACATCTCAGGTCCAGCTAAAGATAACAAGGTATCACGTTTCATTACTGTCTGCATTTTGTAGCGACACGAACAAAACGCCACTTGCAAGCAACGGAAAGTTAACTTATTCAGATGGCCGCACGCAGTTTGGGGCGAGTCTTCAATGCCTTTAATGATAAACACCATCAATGACACTCATTTTATAATATACATATATATGTGTTAATATTTTTTGGGTTTACAAACAATCTTTCTATCACAAATGAGATTTTGATAACTTCTATCAATAAGTTTCAAGTTAAACTTTCAACTGAATTTTCAAGTATCCTTTACATGAAAGTGTCTTTCTTTACTGATAAGTACTCTCCTAAGATCTCTTGGTTAAAACTGTAGGAACAATGTAGTTAAATATTACATGCTTTGCTTCTTATGAAGCTGAAACACCAGTTTCAAACACAGACAACTCAAACTAGTTCAACAAAGCTTTTCAAACACATTGAAGTTCAACAAATAGGTAACAAGTTCCAAGACCATTGTTATGCTGAATTATAGTAGGCCCGGAAAGCTTTCACAGTGTTAATTTCTTTTACACTGTCATTGTGCATTTCATAGACAACGTTTTTGAATAAATTGCCAAGAAGCGACAAAGCAATCGGCCTGGTAATCTAGATCCAAAATATAATGCAACTTAAGAAAATATCTATTGCCTTTAATAGAGAATGACGAAAAACTACCCGGTTTTAGACTTCTCATCCCACAGGACCAGAATAAATCGTTGTGACCTCTCATCTTCGTTGATTCTGCTGCAAAACTGTTCAACATTAGTGACGTTCTAACATGTATAAAGACAATAAAACACAAACATGTTCAGAGACAATAAAAATGAATACAATCCTTTTTCTACCTACTCATACACAGGCGCGTAGCCAGGAATTTGCCAAGGGAGGGGCGAAAATTACCAGAGCCGTAGATACAGCATTGCATACTATCTAAGCGTAGCGCCACCATGGTTGGCGCGAAGCGTACATGAAAATTTTGGCTGAAAATGCCTCCCAGATCGCTGGAAATGGCACTTCCCAGGCCTTCTAAGTTGCATCTTAGCATTTTCTCTTTTGAAATTACTAGCGATATCATATAAACATTAAAAAAAAATTTTTTAAATATGCCCCCCCCCCTTGGCTACGCGCCTGCTCATACATAGATACACTAATCAATATTGAATGCAGCCCCTTAGTTGTTCAAATTGATTAGATGTTCACTGATGTTATTTCATTAACATGCAATTGCTTTTAAAGAGAGTTTCTGTTTTTCATTCACACATATACATAAGAGAATGATGCCAAACATTCACCTTGCTCTATTCTAATCACTCTTAGAAGATCAAGCACTGATGTGCCATTCCATGTATAATATCCTTACATATCTTATACAACACTGAATGACAATAACTGATTGTTCTCCACCAAACACACAAATCTACAAACTATTGGCAACCCACCGATTGTTAAATAATTATGAGAAGTATTGTCCACAAAAAATCAGTTTATTATAGTGTGAGTTTTAGTCAAAAATACTTAAAACAAAAATACAGCTATCATCGTCATGTAGATAGTCTGAAACAAAGCTCACACTAATCTGTCAATCACAGCAAGTTAAGTATCTGACATTGAATGCCATTTGACTTCTACAAAATATACATATTGACTGCTCATACTCTTTACCTTCTGATCATACCCAGAAACATACCTTTGTTTCTTTGATTCTTCTTATTGTCCAATTACCTCTGACATTCAATTCCGATAGACTTATAAAGTCATGACGGACAACCTATTGTAACTACTAAAGCTTGCCAAAAAATTTGCTTTGCATGATGCATAAATACATGCATATGCACAATGTATATGTCACCAAGGGTTGAAATAAGGATTTGTGGACCAGGAGCCACTTTCTAAAAAAGTGGCTCCTGGTTCGCGGCAATTTCAGTAGGACCAGGAGCTATTTTCTCACTACCAGGAGCTAAAAAGCAGAAACAAAATTCAAGTACAGCATGTACCTACGTATCAGTACAGGTGTTGTGCGATATATAAACCATGTGCACCAGTTCTATTGTGCATGCACTCGATCGATCAGTGATTTATCAAATCGCTAGCAGTTACTATATAGCACTAGCATGCAATGTAGTTTCAGGCTTCTGTGCAGCGCATGATAAGGCTGATATTTACAGGAGTATGCGGGCGCTTATTTGCCGACAAAGAAGCGCCCGTGCGTATTGTATTTTCATGTCCAGGGGCGCTATTTTAGTGCTTGCGGGCGCGAATAGCACCTGGGCCCCCGCTTATTTCAACCCTTGTTTGTCACCCACACTGCATGTTATGTGACATGAATTCCACATTCAATTCACTCAGGACACAATAGTTGGGGGTTAAAGGCATTGAAGACTCGCCCCAAACCGCGTGCCACGCTCTGAAAAAGTTAACTTTCCGTTGCTTGCAAGTGAATTTTTTTGCTTGTCGCTACAAAATGCAGACATTAATGAAACGTGATACCTTGTAATCTTTTATCTAGACCTGAGATGTCCACCGCTGCTATGTACACTGTGTTGTGGATATTGACCGTAGCTGAATGTATTGACTGTACACTAGTGTCTAATTACCGACGGTAGCAAGCTGTGTGTGTATTTGCTGGGATCGATGGTGGTGTCTAACACTTCTGTTACACCTCATTTGAAACTAGGTCAGATTACCTGCATGAGACGTTTCTTTGTGTGCGAGACTTCACATCCTTTAATAACATTTCTACTCACAGGTTGTTGTATGTCAATGAAGGATCTGACACTCGAATGTAATGAAGATGAGCCCTGTCCTTTTCTTTTACTTATGGCGACTCTGAAACAGTCGAGGTAGTGCAACAAAGGCTGTTTCTTCTTCATCCACTGAAAAAAGCAAAATACATATATTATACAGCAATTTATTAATAAGCTAAAGTTTTATGTTAAGTAACTAACAGAAAAAGCTCAGTATTTGATAATTAAAAATGCTAAATATCAGGGTGAAGACACACAAGGAATGAAACCCCCAAGAAATAATGTGTTGACAGAATTTGAGCTCTGTGTAACCTTTGACCTCCACTACAAGCAGGCAATATCTACTCACAAGGAAACCAAACGACCACATTAGAAGGATGTTTGTACCTTGTTAGGATATTGTTTCTTGGGTATTTGAGCCCTGTTGACCTCAGATGACCTTTGACTTCCACTAATACCAATAGAGTTCATCTACTCATGATTTAGGTTAGACATATCTGTAAGAGCAAACAATGTACCAAATTGAGCATTGTTGAAATTTACCCTTGTAAAGATACAGTGTGTACAAGTTTTGCATATTTTACATCTGTTGACATCAGCTGACCTTTGACCTCCACTAAAACAAAACAGGTTATGTACTCACCATGTGAAATGGAAAATACTCACCAGGAATGCATTCAATGTTTTTACTTTTAACTCAATTTACCCTTTGACCTCCACCAAAGACAATTGGGACCAACAACTCACTACGTGCAACCATCCTAGCAAATATGAGCTTCATTGAAAGTTTCCCTTGTCAAGATATGGTGATTACATATTTTTTTTTTTACCTTTATTGATCTTAGATCTCCACCAAAAATTGACATCATTTACTCACCATGGGTAAACTACCTACCAAGTGTGAGCTAAAGTTATGTTTGTGTTATCATGTTTACAATTAGCATTGTTCACTAGTGGAAATGTATGTTTTGGGTTGTTGACCTCAATTGAACTTGAACCTCCACCAAAAACAATAGGGACTATCGACTCACGAAGGATAACCAACCTAAAAGTATACAAACTTCATTGGAGTTTGCCTTGTCAAGATATGTTCACAACATTTTTCCTAATATTTTGACCTCAGCTGACTTTTGATCTAAACCTAAAACAACATCCTGTTACCACGGGCAACATACCTGCCAAGTATGACCTTCATGAACATTTGCATTGTAAGAGTGTTTACAAAGTTTTCCTATTTGACCTGTGATGACTTCAGCTGACCTCCAGCAAATCCAATAGGGATCATCCTCTCACCATGCCATGGGTAAACTACCTACCAAGTATGAGCTCAAGTGAAGTTTAACAATCAAGTTACCATGTTTACAAGCATTGTATGCATGCTGAAAATGTAAGTTTTGTGGACTTTTGAAATCAAATGACCTTTGACCTACACCAAAAACAATAGGGACCATCAACTCACTATATGGCCAACCAACCTACCAAATATGACATTCACTGAAGTTTGTCATGTCCAGATACAGTGTCTACAAGGTTTTAGCTATTTGACTTCAGCTGACCTTTGACCTCCACCACAAACCCTAGGAATCATCTACGCACCATGGGCAACCTACCTAACAAGTATGAGCCAATGAAAGTTTGTATTATCAAGTTAGCCTGTCTACAAGCAGCGTCACACACATGTACATCCAGCTAGTTTGCATAAATAGGTGTATTTTGCTTTCGGCAAGGAATAAAAAACGATCACTGTGGTGGTAGCAACCCGGATGATTTACAGTTAAGTAACACTACTTTTGAACCAAATGTACATATTTAAAATGTCACAGAACAATAAATCAATGAACTAAGGTTAGGCTCGTAATTATTAGCGGATAATAAGGATGATTATAAGACTGACTGCTTATCACATTTTTGAAACACATTTTTTAACATAACACTTTCCTGGGGGGAAGGGGGGGGGGAAGTCTGTGAGAAAATACCAGGTAAAGAACTAGTATATTATTTGGTCATTCTGTTTTCATAGATGATGTAGTAACATACTGCAAGAGTGCATGGTTGATCAGTTTTACTAGTGAAAATTTTTACTAAAACAAAACTCTGTACACAACCACCAAAAGAAATTGACACATATAGAGTGTTATATCCCTTCAGCACCAGTAACTTCGCAGGGAAGTATCAGGGCAGTAATGTATCAGGCATTCTGTGCGAACTCGCATCATCATCATGTACACAAAATGAAGAAAACCTCTAGTATGTCAATAGGTATGTGGCTACCTGTCCTGAACTGCCGTAGAACTTTGAAAGCCAAAATATGGGCTCATAGGTCATCTGAGAGTCCACAAAAACTGAACTGAACGAACGAAGACGACCACCCTCGTCATTGAGGGGTTGCCACGACAATGTCAAAAGTGGTGTATGTACACCAATCACTGGTTTACTAGATGCATGCAAAAATCACATATCATTTTGCTACTACTGCAATTAAATCACATACCATTCCTGGTGCCAACATTTTAGGATACTGGGTAATTGTTTCTTGAAATCCACATGATTTGACAAGGTTTGCCCTCCTCCTTTACTGTCTCTCACATGTACTTCTCCACAGTAGTTTTTGGTTGGTTGTTATGAATTAGCCAGCCTCTCATCATGCTGGTCTCCTCCTCAGATACAGGATCTGGATCAGAACAAATTATAATATGTGTAAAAGTAAGTTGGCCTGACGTTACGATCCTAGCAGGATCTTCTTCAAAGGCTTAATGACAAGTAACAGGAGGGACAAAAACACACACAGAATACAGACAGGTTAATGAGCATGGTGAACACAAAGAGGTAGATGTAAGGGGACTAGTAGACAAGGGATGGAGAGAAGAAAGAAACCAACAGGGGAAGAGGAGAGGTAGTAGATAAACAGTGGAGGGACAAAGAGAGGATTATGGGAAGGGGAATAAACTGGAGAAGGACAAAGACAGAAAGGTGTGGGGAAAAGGGTGCAAGAGAGCTATGAGAAGAGGAGTGATTCTCCTACACAGGCTCTCTAGTGGATAAGCAGTTTGCTAACAGTTTTATTTTATTCAAATTATAATATAACAGAATTGCAAATATATAATATGGGGTTATGCCAGACTCAATGCTAGTCTTGACAGATGGGTAAGCCACCTATTTTTAGGGGATCCAAGTAAACGAAGATTTCAGCTTTGTATGACTTATATTGTAGATCATAGTTATACTAGATAAAGAGAGTCCAATGCTACTAAATGCAGTATGGAGATTATAGACTTGGATTGGAATTTGAAAGTCCATTATAAACTGATTTTTTTTTCATTGATATATCATTAACAGTAGTATTGGATAATAAATGTTGTGTCTACCCAAAAAGCTTTTCTCTTTCAAGAGTTATTTGAAGATGATGTAGTAGTGTTTTGATTACTTTTCTGTGACTCAGCAGCCATTATAAGTTTAGTTTAGTTTAGTTTAGTAGAAAAAAGGATCAGGAGGGACACTTAAGTCCCCATCAAGGACCCTATAGAGAGAGAAAAAAAACTGAAGACACAAACACTCAGACCTGATTACAAAGCTTAAAGTGCTTGTCCAAAGCATTCTTAAACCCATGGACACTACTTGCAAGTACAACTTTCTCAGGCTAACCATTCCACTCATTCACAACCATATTAGAAAAAAAGTTATGCCAAATATTAATCCTACTATGCGACTTTTGGAGTTTAAGACAATGACCTCTGGCACAACAACTGTTAGCAAACATGAAAAAGTCGGTAAAGGATAAATTGTCGAAACCATACACAATCTTGAAAACCTGGATCAAGTCCCCATGTAACCTCCTAAGCTCCAGTGTGGTGAGATTCAACAGTTGTAACCGCCTATAATAAGGAACACTCTTTAAGGAACTAATCATCCTAGTAGCCCTCCTCTGGACCTTTTCAAGTACTTCCTTATCCTTAGCAAAATATGGGTTCCAAGCCTGCACAGCATACTCCAGATGAGGCCTTACCAACTGCTTATAAAGCCTAACTACGATGTCCTCTTTCAGAAAGCTGAAGTTCCTCTTGATCATACCTAAAACCCTATTACCTCTTTTAGCAGCTTCAAGACAATGTTTAGAAGGTTGCAGAGATGAGTCAATGTAGATACCTTGGTCTCTTTCAACAGAGACCTCCTGTAACTCCACACCATTAAGACTGTATGTAAACTTTTGGTTATTACTACCAATGTGCATTACCTTGCATTTATCAATATTAAAAAGCATTTGCCACCCCTGAGACTAGGAAAAAACCTTATCCAAATCCGTTTGAAACTTCTCAGAATCGCTTTTGGAAGAGACCTCAGAATACAATTTGGTGTCATCAGCAAACTTCTTAGCTGTACACAAAATATCTCCGTCAATGTCATTTATATAGGCAACAAACAACAAGGGACCCAATACAGACCCTTGTGGAACCCCACTAGTAACGTCCTGCCAAGAAGAAGCACAGCCTTTAATTACCACCCTGTTTCCTATTACCAAGCCAATTCCCGATCCAAGACAGTAAATTCCCATTGACACCCATACTCTTCAGCCTAAGTAAAAGACGTTGGTGGGGAACTTTATCAAAGGCCTTCTGGAAATCCAGGAACACAACATCTACAGACTTCTGCCTATTTAGTAAGCTTGTTACATCTTCCATAAACTCAAGGATATTAGTGATACAAGAACTTTTTTGACAAAAGCCATGTTGAGACTCTCTGATCAAAGACTGACTGCTGAAGTGACAGACCATAGACTTTTTAACAATAGACTCCATGACCTTACAAACAACGCTAGTGAGACTAACTGGCCTATAATTACAGGTCTTAGACTTATCACCCTTCTTGAAAATTGGGGTAATATTAGCACATCTCCAGTCCTTAGGAACATAACCTTCATTCATAAATTTACTAAAAACCAATGAGGAACGCAGAAATGGTGTGCAAAAGTCTTCAACAAATACGGATGGATTGCATCCGGTCCAGAAGCTTTAGAAACATTTAAACGAAGCAGCTCCTTTAAGACAACCCCATCCGAAAATAAGACCGTATCCAGTTTAGGCCTATCACTGCCCCCCTGGAAATCTGGAATACTACTCATATCTTCCCTTGTAAAAACTGACACAAAATAGTTGTTCACAAGATCAGCAAGATCCTGACTATCAGTAACTATATTATCAGCCTGTGGTGCCCTAAGAGAAACAATTGCATCTTTAACTTTCTGCTTTGACCTGACATAAGAAAAGTTAAGTTCTGTTTATTAGCGAAGGTACCCACCTGACGCGGTACTACCCGGTTCCTAATTTATTACCCGAATCCTACGCAAAGTGTGATTTTTTTGGCAAACCGATGGTTAGGCAGATTTCCCATTGACTTCGTGTGGTGTTAGGCTATCATGTGGTCGAAGATAACAGCAATAATGAAAGTATTCCATAGATATCTTATAACTGCGTCACAATTTCAGCGAATAAACAGATGGTTAGGCTTAGCTAGATTTCCATTGACTTAGCAATCTAGCGGCTAATGCGAACCCTGGGCCTGCATACTGTATTAGATAGTAGTAGTAATAACTGTTTAATAGCTAAATTGGATATCTATATGGTCTGATCCAATAGAAGTGGAGAGCAAGCATAATCAGCGGCGGCAGTGTGATGTTAGTAGTAATGTTAATTATATGAAGTTATTAACAAGTTAATGAAAGAAACAAAAGCAAATAGAAATTATTGAGGAAGGTTTTATACCTTATCTTTCACCTACGTATTTGAACATGAAAACATAGTAAGATATTTTTCACCGTACCCATTTTGTTAGAAAATAATATACATTAGCCTATGTCATTAATTTAAAATCAAAATGTACTACTAGCCACTGTCATCAGTACTAACTACTAGCTTTAAAGTTCAACGTTAGTGTAGTCAGGATGTTGAGCCTAGGCCTAATGTTTCTTGTATAGTAAGTATTGCTAATTTCGGAACACTGCGAATTTAGGACACCCCTAAGAAATGCACAATTTCACCATGACAACCTATAGGAAGAGCCAAATTTCACCAAAAAGTACGAAATGACCCGTGTGCAAGTAAATACTTACATATTTGTCAATAAAATGACGGAGATCTATGAAGTCTGTTATAATTACTGAAAGAGCAACTGCGCCACCAATTTTATCACCAGCGCCACACTGTGGGACTGTGTGTTCGAAAATTAGCAATACTCTAGCAAAGAAATACCAGTTCCACAATCACAAGAATCTTCTTGGAATACAACGTGAAAACAGTTTGCAGGAAAGAAAGTTTGGCCGTGTATCGTAATATAACACACTTCTCCCACCATATCAAGTATATTTTCAGGTGATTTATACCAGAAGATATAGTTTTGGGGTGTTTTAAGGCTTAGGTGTCCGGAATTAGAAGTGTCCATGCTACTAGTATTTAGCATATCAAAGTGGCGATCACATTTTCATTCTGGACGACCAGAATTTGGGGAAAATAAAGATCTAGTCGCCACAGGATTTTCCTCCTGGCGACCTCATTCACTGGGGATTGAAAAAGGGTTGGATATTCCTGGAACTGAAAAGTCAAAATGTGCCACTTAGGCCAAATTGCAGATATTGTTTAAAGCCTAATCCTCATTGAAGTGAGTTTGGGAATAGATGTCCCATGGAGGGAAGAACTCTGGAAAGGAACGTCTAGTCTACAACTTTTAACTGGACCTATGACTCTATGAGTATGACAGCATGAGGCATGCACAGTTGCATTGAGGCTTGGCGATGTATAACAACTTGGCCTGGGCGATCGCCAATACTAGCACTGAAGTTAGGCCGGGCAGACTCATACTATAGCCTAAGCCCTTGGCCGAAACTCATTGACAATTTTTTTTTAAACTTTAACCAGACTACGCACATATGATATTATGCTAAGATCCTTACTTATGAAAGGAAATACCACTTCCTTTCTTTCTCCGGTTGGTGCAACCGAATGCAATGCATGTTTCGGGCATTTTTCTGCGAACATCTTTCGACAGTTTGGTCAGTTGTTAGTACATTACTGTGTGTTGAACGTAAACAGTGAGCAGACGACGCTCACAACTTGCCGGTTTGTTAATGGCGGCGGGGTCTCCATGCTGGCACAGTTATTTTGGGCAGTCCGCCCTCTACATCTTATATTATGCTCTATGGGGCTAGCCTACACAAGCCTACGCTAACTGTTAGGCCCTACGATATAGCCTAACGTTATGCCGTAACACTTCAAATATGAAATATCCAGAACGAAATATTTTATTGAAAAGAGTTTAAGCTTAAGGCCCAACCTACCTCCAAAATGTGGCACAAGTTCCTCCAAACCTCAATCAATTAAAAGTTTCGCAACGTGAAGGTCAGCCATATCTATTTCTTCACCGAACTTTCACCCGCGCACATAGCTTGACTTTTTCTTCGTGGCACGGTGCGCGGTTTTGCTAGATAAAGGAGTAATCGTAGAAGACTAGAAATGTGCGAAGTACCAATTGCAAACACATGTAGTAAAATAGTGCTCGCCAAGTAGATAAGATAAATGTGTGTTGCTTTTTTCTTCAGAGTTACTTTGAAATTGCAAGGATATGGGGATATGGAAGGGAGGGAGGGAGGGAAATGGGGAAAGATAGATGGCCAGTGACAGAACATGATATGAATGATTGATATTTTGTAAGCATGAGAGAGGTGGTAGGGTTACGTGGGTTGGAGATGGTTATGGACGGATAGAGGTTAGTTATGTCTTGTTTTGTTTTGTATCTTACAGTTGTAATCAGTCTGAAACAAGCTGGAATAATGCGACACAAGTTTAACTGCCTCATGGTTGTGTATGGTTTTGTTGTTTCAAGTTTGTCCCAGTACTTTCAATAATACTGAAACACAGTGACATGTTAAGACGATCTTCATTGTTCATTCTTTGAGTGACCAATTCTAAGGGAGAGAAAAGTTCTGAAGAAATTTGCAAAGAGCACAAGTTTTAGATGTTCACAACTACTATACTGGCCATTTATATTATATGATTTTTCTTTCTTTGCTAAGTAATTGTAGCAGTCAAAAGGTTCTTGAGATACATAAATCTAAGGTGGGGGAGTGGGGGCATGGGTAGGGCATAGAAGGGGTCTGACCGTCTGAGTGCAAGCAATGTTAGCTTGCCATGGTTAAGCACTACAGTCTTTGTTCACACTTGAGAACAAAAGGGGATCGGATAATATAAGGGTAGTCAATTTAGTAGTGTGAACGCTCGGATACTCAGAACCAGGCCTCTGCAATATAGTGATGTCCATTTGTGGGAAGGTATTGACCCTGTAAGGTTGATCAAGATACCTGAGATATCCTCTTAGATGCCCATGTAGTCACTGCCACATTAACACTGACTGGCAGAAGTTTAAATGAGGAAGGTGGGGGTGGCGGGGCGGGGCGGGGGGTGGTGGAGGTGCACCATAGTACTATAACTTGCTAATTGATTGTGACTGTTTGGAGCTTGCGTAAGGTTCTTTCGTTCGAGGTCGATCCACCACCGATTCTTAAATGTGGACTTGTCAAGGGGAACCTTCCACAAGGTTAAAAAAAAACATGGCCCTGATACCCATTGCTCACCTTAATGTAAATAATGACTTATAAGCATATGCGCACGGGACCATTTCAGTTTGGGGGGCAGAAACTTTGTGCCCGAAAGTTCCCGTGACACTATCTAAACGGAGCGCCACCATCAGTTGGCGCGTAGCGCACAAGATTTTTTTTTGCAAAATGCCTCTCAGATTGCCGGAAATGGCACTTCTGAGGCCTTGCAAGTTGCATCTAAACATTTTTTTTATTTTATAATCTCACGTTTTAGAAATTTGCACTTCCCCAAAAAATTTGGTAAATTAGAAGAAGAAAAAATGGTAACATCACTTTGAAGGGGAAAAATAGGACAGTATATTTTTGAAGCTCCTATTTAGTTACCGTATTTATTATTTTAACACAGTACTCAGCTACCTCCAGAAAAAACATACATTGATAATGTCGCTGTGTCGGGTGAGACTGCATTTTGTCTCACAAAAAAATTTAACAAATAACAAAGAATATGATAAACCTGTACTTCTAGGCTCTTAGGCTGCCCGAATTTTTCAGGACTTTTGCCCGATTTTCTTGTCCTCTTGAAATTTGGGGGCAGTCCCCCTGCCCCCCCCCCCCCGCCTCGTACGCCTATGCGTATAAGGTGGAAGGTTAACAATAGTGTCAATATTGATATCACCTATACATACAAACCAGTGTAATGCGTGCTAGGTGCTTATGATGTAATTTTAACGAAAAACATTAAAATATATTGGACACGCTTCCTGTGAGAACCCCCTTGGTAAATTATCTAAGAGATTTTACTTTAATATTGATAATGAACTCCAGAGACTTTTTCATTGATTATTTCTGAAGCTGATGACTATTACAGGGTACAAAGTTAGACATATGACTGTAACCTGTACTCCAGACACACTTGACACACACTTCAGGAGAATGCTGGAGTAGCTGTAATACCTCACACAGCCAAAACAAATCGGTCCTTGACTCAATTCAGCTGGTTGTCTTTGTAATGTGAAATTTACCATCAAAATAGATACATGGCAACAACACAAAGTGACCTGATAGTGGACTTGTAACACAAGTACAGCAGCATGAGATACCAGTGCTAATAGAGGCCCCCATAACATGAATAACAGTGCTAATAGAGTCCCCGTAGCATGAGTACCAGTGCTCATAGAGGCCCCCATAATATATGGTAACAGTGCTAATAGAGGCCGCTGTAGCATGAGTACCAGTGCTAATAGAGTCCCCATAACATATGAGCGCCAGTGCTCATAGAGGCCCCCCATAACATTAGTACAACTGGTGATAGAGGCCCCCATAATATGAGTACCAGTGCTAAAAGAGGCTCCCGTAGCATGAGAACCAGTACCCCCATAACATGAGTACCAGTGCTAATATAGGCTCCAGTACCAATAGCCCCCTAGCAGTGCTAAAAGAGGCTCCCAGAGCATGAGTACCAGTACTTAGTTATAGAGGTCCCCCACAGCATGGGTACGAATTATAAGCTCTTGGCGTGAGTACAAGTATTATAATATTTAATTGGATTTCAGAATTCCCTGAGTGTAAGTCGTACAAGTAAAATTCCACCAGGGCAAGTACAAATTAAGACATATCGCAATGTCTGGTGAATGAGTAGTTTAGCTGCTAGAGTGTCCTTCCCACAACCTGTAGGTTCCCGTCTCGAAGTGTGTCAGAGGCGGAGTCTGCCGTGGATTTGGTACTTCTGGAGTTGCGAATTGGAAACTGAGGTCTTGTTCTCTCGATGGTTTCGAAACAACTTTGTTCACGTTGGCTACCGGCCTTCAGTAACGATGAGTGAAAAGAGGTTAGATGTTGCCCAATACTCTCTTAGGACGGATGGGGATGTTTAGTGGCGGTCCCGTGAGCCACTTGCGGTAGAAGAGGTTTAACAGGGGGGGGGAGGGGGGGGGGGGGGGCAAACTTCAAAGAACTGCGGGATATGTGGCTTTGATTTAGGTGGACAAGCTATATATTCAACTCAAATCTGTCCAACAAAGTGGACCCTCCATACCACAAATTGACAGTGTTTGAATGCTTTCCAACAAAACTGCACTTTTTACTTGCACACCGCCCCCAGATTGATCCATTCGCAACCCGACTCTGCAAATGACTACATAAATGTTATATGTAGTGCATGCAACCAGATTTACACAACTTTTCGCCTTATAAAGATTACACAGAATTTACCGATCTTTTACCTCGTCGATCTTGGCCCAATTGATTAGGTACTTCTGTAGCCTACAGATTTCTACAATAGGCCTATAGCCAGCGCCGGATCCAGGATTTTATTAAGGGAAATGTGGCCCTCTTCGTTCAGCCCGACTCCCGTGTGAGGTGATGGGGGAGGGGTATTTTCTTAGAAAAAAATAAATATATTCAGGTATAAATGAAAGGTTATGCTAATAACTATCCTTTTGAATTTTGGTGTCAGATAGAAAAGGGGTGATAGGAGTGGTCCCTTGGATCCGTGGCTCATATTTAGCCTAAGTTGGTTTCGTATGATATGCTGTATGTAACGAAGGGTTGATGTTATTGGAGTGTTTTTCTTTTTCAAAATGGTGGAGCTATTTACTAACCTCTTATATACAATCCTTGTAGAGCAATCATGTGGTACAGGCAAGAAGTATACTTGACCTAGCTAGTGACACAGTTCGCCCACAGCGAAGAATTGAATATTATCATTTACACTTACATGGGTAATTGGCACACGTTCAACAAAAGTCTCTTCAACGCAAACTTAGACGCAACATCTCATGTATATATGAACAAAATTTAGACATTATCGTTTGGAAGAAATAACTTGGAAGACAATTCGTTAAACTGACAAAACTTTTTGATACCCATTTGATTTTCTATGTGTTTCTGCTCCAGTGGGGGGGGGGGGGTGTTAGAAGGACGATGAGGAGGGACATGGGAGGGAGAGGAAGGTGCGTGATTTAGATGAAACCGAACTCGTTATCTTTCACATTTTAATACATTTAATATTACCTTTAATTTGTCTTTATGAAAAATGCAGTTTTGACAAGTTGAATTTTATCTTTCTCTATATGATTCAGTTTCGTGTACAGGATGAAGATGAGGGGGGGGGGGGTATCTAAAAACCCGTACTGATTTGGGTAGGCCTAGGACCTAAAACTATTTGATGGGCCGGATGCGAATGGAGGAGATTATTTGGGAGTGTATGTGGCCCGATTCGCATGTCTAGGCTTAGGGGTTCTACACCATCCCAAGAAAACAATATATTAGATAAATTAGACGACAAATGTTGCATACTGAGGCATATTGAGACTTGACTTATGGTTATAACTAGTTCTTAACGCAAGTTTGTGCTAACAAATACTAATGATTTGTGTGTGTGTGATTCAAACCATTTCCACTATTGGCGATGGAAGGTGGTCCAGAGGTACTAAAATGTCGTAAAAATGCAGTTCATTTTGGCATCTGAGTTCCTGGAGTAAGGAAGGGCTTATCCAATCGGAGTGAGTAAGTGGCAGCATGCAGCTATTAGGGAATGATAACATTCCACAATCAATAGTATTTCAAAATTAGGACAAGATATTTGAGATGGGGTATTTGAGAGAAAAGTAACAGTGTGAAATACTTTTCTCTTCAGGATAGATGTAACAATATGTCCACCTAAATATCCCTTTCATTGGAGTATATATAGGTGTTGTTATATGGGATGTCTTTTATACACTACCGTAGATCTCTCTTGGCTTTACGTCAGTTAAAAAGTGCAGTGTTCCATAACAACTCCCTGGTTGAACCAGGGAGCTGCTACTAGTCTTACTATAGCAGCTCTCTGGTTGAACTATAATGGCTTTAACGTAATATTAACTGTATTCATTCCACGTGACAGACGGTATTGAAAAGGTACAAACAGACAAGTATATACGGGTACAAGCCCAAACGGATGTAAATAAGACCTAATCGGTTTTTAGTTTGTAGTTTGAAACTAAATATTCAAAACCCATATGTGTTTGAACAGCCTAATTATGTATTAAAACAGACCCAAATATTAAGTTTTTAACCTAGTGACCTAGACTAAGTGCGGTGTGTCATCCCGTAAGGGTGGGTCTCAGCATTCAGGCGGGTAAAATGTGGACAGCGGTTTTCTGCGCCTTTTTGGACAAAAGACGTTCAGGGTCGTAGTTATACGTATTAAGATGTCACCACTGGCGGATCCAGGGCCTTTGTTTGGGAGGGGCCAAAGTGGC
>KN882207.1:48301-71974 GCA_000934455.1 Apostichopus parvimensis
TACAATGTATACATACAGTATTAGTTGTGGTATTGGATAGCACCACAGTTGTTGTAGTCTGTATTTCAAGCTGGAAAGAACCCGCCTGTCGGTATCATGTTACAGCATCAGACAATACAATATATATACAGTACAGCATTTGATGTACACTGTACGTACTGTATGTAATACAATAGACCACACTTAAAAATAGATACTGTAGGCTATGATTCAAAGTATGTTGAAAAATCAATGAAGAACCCAACTTTCTTGGCTTAATGGATTATTATTTGTTTTTGTAGTAAAAAACACCCAGAAATCTCAACCAAAGTTCCATATTGTAATTAACGTAGTTATGAAACTATACTGACATTAATGATGTAGTATGATGCAGTGTTAATGTTATGTACTACATACAATGTGTATTGTATTGTTTATGGTTGTCAACAAAAGGATGTGTCATTTTAATGAAGAGATACTGAATATATATTTTGCCTTGAAGAGCATCTTTGTCAAATGTATTTGAAAAATGAGTAGGATTTTAGCTATTGTTGTAAAAAAGTAATATACAGCAAAAAATGTGGCAAAAGAAAAATGGTGAAAGGTGCTTTAAAAAGCTGATATCTCTGGACGTAGGATGTAATCGTTGATAATAACCATGCAATTGGTTTTCCCTAGCTACTTAAGGATGTAAGGTTGATCAACTAAGCAAATATTTACGCCCAAGATCTGTTGGTTCTGTTGCCCTCAACGTCACTGTGTAAATGATATAATGTACCATACTGCTTGACTAGCTCTTTGACCTTTACAATTTACAGTATATTAGTTTGTTAATAGTTTCCCTCTGGCTTACCGCATGCACCCATTCAAACCATAATAAAGCGTACTTATAGGAAGGGAGTGCTGTCTTGTAAAAAGCTGCCTTTGATGCTGGATTCTAAAGTACTAAAACTGCCAAGTTTAAAATACATTTGTAGTAACTTACAGTAGTTAGTCATTTCTGTAAAAGGTCTCAACTTCAGGTCGGGGACGAGTTTGCTTGTAAAAATACTGTAGAGTATGGCTTGGTCAAAACGGTAGGTTTTGTTTGGTTTGTTGCTCTTCAGAATGTCAACTTTTCTCGTAGAGGTGTTTTCTATAAGAGAAGCTCATGTAATACATGGCCATATCTTCATTCTCCTGAAAATTATATAGCATTGTAGTAAATACAGTATAACAGGTCATTTTAAACAGCATGGATTTGTTATAGTTGCATGCTTACTATCATTCTATCATAAACCATTAGAACTGGTTTTGATACAGTACTGCGTCTATATTTTAAGTCGTATTTGTATAACCATTTTATGTACAGTATTCCGTGGTCATGCATCAGTCGTCCTTGTACAAGTATGATTGTTAATTCACATTCATACTTTGTTCCTCGATTACCTTCCATTACTGCTGTCTGAAGTATGACAAAGTATGAATATATATCATTCTTTGCTCCTATGGGTACTGCACTACGTAGTACAGTCAAAGCGTATCATTTCATATCAATTTATCGGACTCTTTTAAAACTGCACTACACACTTGTCTGCAGTCTTCATCATCATATGCTAACACATACTAAATCACGGGTCACCATTTTAATATTCCTTCTATATACTGTACTGTGTGATGCGAAAAATTAACCACTTGTTTTTTGTCACACCTTCCGGTGCCTAAAAGAGCCTAGACATATTGTCAAATTTCTAATTGCTAAATTACCGATGGAGTCAGTCGTCGGTCCAAGTCAATTTCACAGTCATTTTCACAAGAAGCGTAATCTTACCGTAATTGTGGAAATATCGGTTTTTATATTTTCCATCCTCAGGTCGGTGCAAATGAGACTTTATACTCTCACGAAGAGACAGTTTGTGCTTGTCTTCATCTGTTTCTTTGCTGCTTTTGGAGTTTCAGTCTTAATAGGAATTACAGGTATGTTACATTAATGTGTTTAAAAAAATTAATATCATTTCTCCTTTATAATTAATGTTAAAACTACTGTACATGTACATGACTCTGAGAATCCAAACAACATTTTTTTTTTTTAAAGAATTTGAAAAGAATTTTTTTTTACAAGAATGGCATATGAATCTCAAAACAATGACCTGGTCTGTAAATGTTTTAATTTTTTATTGTGAGGACACTGGGTCGAGTCCTATTAGAAATAGCAAGAAAGAAAATCTGTGCTCAAGATTTTCAAATTTGATGTTAATTCCCCCAGTGTGAGGTTTTCCTGCATGGAACAACTCAAAGCAAAGTTGTTGATTTATTTAGCTTCATTACTGTTTACTGTACTGCACTTACAGTATTTACAAGGTGATACTTCATTAAAGAAATTGTTATCATGTGACTGACTGTCAATTAACTACCTAATGGTTTTTTTGTCTGTCAGCACAAATATCTCTCAGTATACTGTAGGCTGTTGTTGATGTGATAATGACACAACTTAAAATATACAGTAGAAGCTAGATTTGTTAACCAGTGGTTGATTTTTTTGTTCAGTCATAAAAGAAGTCTCCAGGAGTTCAAGGAAAGCGGGAATTCCCCCCCTCCCCCCAATGAAAATTTGTATCCAAGATTTGAGGAAGTTATGCAGGACCGCCTGCAATAGCACTCTCCAATGCAAACACTGCAGCTACTGTACATACAGTATATAAAGTAAGGCAGCCTGACATTGAGAAAAACTTACAAAACTAAAAAAAATATTTAAAAAAATATAAATAACAAAACTGACTCCTGTAGTGCACATTAGTATTACCAGTTTGGCCTTGCAAATTTTTCAGAAAAAAAATGTAGCTGAGAATTGTTAAATTCTCGCAAAGAACGTTGCTTTATTGTAACATTTCATGCCGTTCAGTCGGAATCAAGTATATATACTGTAGGCCTATAGGCGTCAGTAAAAACGTTGGCATTTTTATAAACCATGTATCACCCCCAAATGGTCAGCAATTAAAGAGACACCAATTGCAAAGAATTGCGAACCCACGCAATACCAACCCATATTACAGGGTCAATTGTTGTAAAATAAACATCAAAATCGTATTCGACATTTTTTTGAACCCAATTTGCCCGGTTGCACCACAGATAAAAAACACTGGCAAATCGTGCTGCACACATGTATTGGTATGTACTGTATACATAATATATATATATGTATTATTAATAACAACTTTCTCTACAATGTTCACAAAATATACATTATACAGTAGCCTTCACTATCAGGTACCCTAAATCTCTGCATCAATGTGCTAATTAAATCACAATTTGTGGCATCACTCGCTCCCAGAGTATTCGTTTTCGAGGGATTTTAGACACTCACACGGGGAGAACGGTATTGATTCTGAGACTAAGGGCATTGTGGCGATAACAGGTGTTTAAGCTTATTTCAATATCAGATTTGTTTGCTGTAGATGTAGAAAAATAGAAAAAATGTAAATTTATTCAGCTTTGTCAGTATTGATGCATGGATGAAAGTTAATAACAACACAGTGGGTGGGGTATTGGTACATACATGTATGTATGTGTTGAAATCACTGTACATATATGGTAGTAGTAATAATAATAATATCACAAAAATGACAGCACAGCGGTGATAGCATTACGAGGACTGATTAAAGGCTCGCAATATAGACCAATTTGATTGATGGAAAACTGTGAAGCTCCCATTTACATATTTAGGGTCTACATTTCAGAAAACTCGCATGAAATTTGTTGTCTCCTGCGAACTTCCCAAATACTGGTCACAGTGAGCTGTTGTTGAGTTGACTTATTTCTCAGAGAGGTATTTAGAGTGTTGAATGACTACACAGGGTTTTTTGCAAAATTTATAAATTTATAACAGATACCAAACAACAAGGCTGAAAAGTTGTGCAGTGTTTAGACTTATAGGTCTTAAATATTTTGTCTCAAAATGTATAGGGGGGGGGGTCCTCAATTTAATTTTCCATGAAGGCCAATAAGAGGGACATTGGATGGATGAAAGGGCCAGTGAGAACCAATATATGTTACTGTACAGTACCATACTTAAATGTACACATACAGTAGACTGAGCAATGGTGCTGTAGGATGGTATAGGATTCTCAAGCCAATTTTTACATGATCTGGATTGTAATGCTTGGCTGCCACATTATCGACCCTAGCACCAATTTTACCAGTTAAAATGAATGTCATAGCTTGTTTGTGTCATCACTAGACAGGTGTTTACAGTGTATGTGGATCCAATTTTTTTTTTTTTTTAAAGTTATTTCAATAATTAACGTGGAAAATAATAGCTTTGTTTACTAAAGCGTACCTTGACAAACATGATACGTATAGATGCAGAATATCGTAAATAGGTTGTCTGTTAGGAAAAGCACACAAATTTTGCAGTGGGTTTTCTAAAGACAATGTCCTAGTTTTCAGATGTACATAAATATATCTAAACTGTCAATTTGTTGAAATAGGTTAATTTTCAGGGAGCAGTTTATGTATAGTACTGTACTGTAATGATTTCAAGTATTTTCTTCGAGGGAAATAGTGTAATCATTCAGCTGGAAATAAATACACCTTTACTGGACATTGTTGACAATAAAAAATAACTTCATCGGAAAAGGTTATAACTTCATCCTAGTCTTTTGTGCAATAAAGTCATCCCGAGGAGAATGCTGTATTTAGAAGTAAAAACAATGTTAGGTCTGTATCATCTGCTTTCAACTTGTGTTGCTAATAGCTACAGTAAAAGTATTCTCATATTTGTATGGCAGGGGTTTGTTACAGTCGAGGATTTAAGTACTGTAGGTCAATAATATCAGCTGAAATCAATCAAGTTGTAAGCCTCAGAATGGTACTGTGGGTTGGAAGTGGGTGTTGACCCAGGGGTGGGGGATAAGCAGGGAGAAGTGGTGCAATAATGTAACCAGTTGTTATAAGCTAGGTAGATCAGAGTGCGAATGTATCGTAGACAGGTAACTGGCCATCATTCATAGTTAACCAAACCAGTTAGTTTTGGGATGTCTGCATTAAGCGTGAATGTTTGAATTCTGTTTCGGGGCAGTGACATTCAAGTTGTAACTTTACATTCCCCTGTATAATATGTAAATAATAAAGTGCCATGCTGTTCCCGGAGTAAAGGTTGTTTTTCATTGATGCGTGCAATTTGCATACATGTGAGGCAGTAGAGTTCTATCATTGTTGAATGTTACCGTGCCGTTTCAGTTCTTCATCTCTTGGGAATTTTGTTTTTAAATTTTCTGTTGTCCCATCATCGTTCAGAACAGCCGTAAACATCACACACACTCTACTGCACAAAGTACAGTAATTTGATATTGTAGGCACGAGTCAGATGTGAGATGAGTTTTTCAGAAAGGTGTCGAGGAGACTATAGTTGTCTGCCCTAATTTTTTTTACCAGAGATTGACTTCAATTGATAATAACCTTTCGGCAGTTGAATGAATATAATTAACGCTCACAGTCAGTATATAATCATTTTCATAGAAATGTTTGCATGACTTCCGAGCTATATATGAAGTATGCAATAAGGGAAATGTGCAAATAGCATAATTAATCAGACCTATTATATAGTGTAGTAGCAAGGTGGTGTGCAAACTAGAAAATAACCAAATTGCTAGACATATTGCAAATATGTTTTTGCATTTCTTGTAGACTATCCTACATGTACATTACCATTTGCCCTATTTTAAAGAAAAATTCATCATCCTTAATTGACAAGGTATGCAAAACTATATTATACACCTCCCTCCACCCCCCCCCCCACACTTTCCAGTGTGCATATACTGTATATCACAGAGGGTGGAAAACCCTCTTGCAGCTTTTGGGAGAGAAATCAGATATTTTTTAGATATTTTACTTCGTTCCTCGCGTACCTGTATCACCTCAACACTCTCAGGATGTCTAGAGTGAACTGGTAACATCTTAAACCCTCTATGGGCCCTCTATTGGCCCTCTTTGCTCCCTCTATGCATCCTCTTTGCTCCCTCTATGCTCAACACAAAAGAAAACCCTTCAAGGATGGCATGTGTGGAGAGGTGGAATGATAGCTTTCACTTCATTTGAATACCTCTCTCCATTCTTAACATGCAATTATTCCCATCAACCATATCTGCAAAACTAAAGACCAGAGGGAATTGTGAGATAGATTGGGGGTAGGGCTGATGAAGGTGCAGTGCCAAATGTTATGAAGTTTATACAGTATTCAGTTGGAATGTAGTAATAATGTTTTGAACGATCCATGGTGGATAGACAGGGGTTCTGTATCAACTGTTTCCATTAATTACCCAAACCTATCAGTTTTGGTCACATGCTTTTGGGGGGATTTAATGATATTTTCTCAATTTATTTCTTCCTCCTCTATGACAGGTCCAAGTATAGATGTGTCCTTTTCAACAGTACGAAGTAACGCCAATACCGTAAGTAGAAATTTCCCTAGTTCAGAGAAACAACTTCCTCATATTCTCAAATGATCAGCAATTTAAAAAATAAAACAGAAAAGAAAGAGAATTGGTAATGGCTAGACCTTCCATCTCACTCTTTAATATTGCAATAAAATGCACTGTAATTTTATCACTTACCTGTCTCCTCGCAACCATGGCACTATTTTACTCCTGTGCCTAAAGGGATTTGGTGACCTAAAAGTATTATTGATGGCATTCTTTACTTCAGTTTATAAAAAAAGGTTGCACTAGCAAATCAAAGTATCAACTGGGTTTCATTCATTACATGTCTCAGTACTTACTGGGAAATCAAATTTATTTTGAATTGAAAAGCAGAAATATAGACAGAAAAACTCTCGCATCTTTGAGGCTGATCATTCATCATTTAGAAGAAAAAAAGGGGGGTGGTAGGGGAGGGATGTGGCTCAAGTGGCGTGGTAGATCTTTACAAACTTACAGTATTGCAGATAATTGATCTCAAAAACAAAATTTAAAAACAAACCTAAAGAAGACAAACAAAATTATGAAATAAAATAACACTTTGTGACTCTTGTAAGAAACAAAGAAAAAGCAGGAACATCCTTCAAAAAAAGAGTAAAAATTGAAATCCAAAAACGTTCAGCTGAGAACATAAAAGTACTACATAAACACCGTCAACTTTATAGCATGTATTTTACCACATAGATTTACATCACGTATAGATTTCAAATTCCATCTCAGCTCAGCTCATGCAAAGATCGAAATGCGTCACTCAAGAGTCTTTCAGGATTTGTTTGGCTTTTAGGGGAGAAAAATAGATTGAATGTAACATAAACACCTCGCGGTTGGATTTGGGCCTTATATATGGTAGTAGAGCTAGGATTTCCTGTCGGTTCGGGAAACGTGCATAAATAATCGAGGTGCCAAGATTGGAGCAAAAATATTGCCAGGAGAGACACCTCTTGAAATACTGAACAAAACTGAAAAAAAAAATAAGAAAAAGGAAAATAAGAGGAAATTAAGAAATATGTAGTCTGCTGGTGTAGGAATGGATTTTCCAGAGTATATACTAGTTTGAAGCTAGTTTTGGTGGGAAGGAGGAGTAGAGAAGTCAGATATAGTGTAACGGAATATTTTATTCTTTTAAGATGTATAGTATTTCAGTTTTCTTGAACAGAACTCTTCTGCCAGTTCTTTATCTGTTAGATTGTTTGTTTGTTTGTCTGTTTGGTATATATCGAGCAGTAAGTCACCGATGAAGCATGCCATAAATTATCAATCTACTCCCTACAGCTTGCTAAATAGTTGCAAATTTACTGTACTTAGATCTCAGGCTCTCATACACTCACTCAACTCATCCTTCATCCCCTCCTGACGGTCCTCCTCCCCCCCCACCCATCCCATTCCCTGCATTTTGTTAACCTAGGCTAGTCAACCAATCTGGCACTTCCTGTCCACTCCCTTCCCACCAAGCCACCCATTACTCTACCAAGGTACCTCTCTCTCCACCAAGCTTCCCTTGACCCTACCAAGCTAACCTTCCCTCCCACCCAGCCATCCACAACCTCCCCCAAGCTACCCTTCTCTCCACCAAGCTTCACTTCACCCTACCAAGCTAACCTTCCCTCCCCCTCAGCCATCCTCGACCTCCCCCCCCCCCAAGTTACCCTTCTCTCCACCAAGCTTCCCTTGATCCTTCCAAGGTAACCTTCCCTCCCACCCCACCATCTTCAACCTCCCCCTCCAAGCTACCCTTCTCTCCACCAAGCTTCCCTTTACCCTACCAAGCTAACCTTCCCTCCCCCTCAGCCATCCTCCACCCCCCCCCCACAAGCTACCCTTCTGTCCACCAAGCTTCCCTTGATCCTTCCAAGGTAACCTTCCCTCCCACTCCACCATCATCAACCTCCCCCCCCCCAGCTACCCCTTCCCTCCACCATGCTTCCCTGTAGACAAGAGCTTGGCATGTACCAAGCTATTTCCCCACACTTTTTATTGTCTTTGGCTGTTTAATATTAAGTACTGTATAAAGTATTTGGAGTGTATTCCAATTAATGTTAAAGTTTTGTCTGTTTCCTTTCTCGTTCCAGAATGACTCGTTTTCTTTGGAGTCTCCCAGCTTAAATAAATTTAACCGGTCGTTATGGCTGACAGCAGTAATAAATTCCACAGATTGTAAGTACTTCAACGGTATTTCACTTCTCTCCTCTCTTACACCTATCCCTCCCCTCTTACACCTATCCCTCCCTCCACATACATACGTTCCTATCTACCTTAACTACATGACTGCAACATTTAGGTGATGCGCCCCCACTTCTGGGGCCCCGCCCATTCACTCCTCCTTACGTTTCTACCATTCAGTTTGGAGTGGGGTGCGGGTGTGGATTTAGACCTACTTGCTTTATTTTTCATGATATGCATGTATAAGTACCATGGTTGAGTACACTGTAGCCTGCCATGGTCCCCCCCCCCCCGCTGCAGCACATTCAAAATCAATCCTTAATCCCATTTTAATATGAACCCAATGGGATTTTCATGAACAAACTTCTCTAGGTCTCCTATAACTTGGAAATGGGTACAATTGGTGGTAGTAGGTCCACCATCCAAAGATATCTACCCCTCCCTTGGGGGAATGGGGGAAGAGAAAGGAAGGTTAATATATGTAGTAGATAAAGGAGAGAAACTTTAGACATTGTTTGTTAAAAGTCTGAACATTTGATCAGTACAGACATTACATGTACAATTTATACAGCTGTGTGAGTCTGCCACTTAATTGTCTACGGCAAATTCTGAAAACGAAAACCCTGGCAGCTGCGCCTAATCGAGAATTCAGTTCGGACGTGAGCAGTTTAATTATTATTTGCTATTAATTGAAATAAACATTCGAGATTGCTTCTTTGAGGTGTGAACCAATCACAGTCAAGGCTGCAACGTTCAATTATTAAAGCTAGTGGGGAAAAAGTTAGGAGAAAAGATAGGTTCCAAGTAAAAAAAAATTGACATTTCAGTTGGAAATATATTTAGGTCAAAAATGTGAAATCTTTCAGACATGATCGAAATTGACTATGTGTATGTTGAACGTGACAAATTATATCTATATAGATGGATATATAGATATATATATTTCTGTGATGTGTTTGGCATTTCATCTGTTTGCATAGAGATTCAAACGTTATTCTCCCTAATTTTGGGGCAGTTTTTCAGGTAAACACCTTTTTGAATTCCTTGCTTGAATTTTATCCCAAAGATAAAAAAGACAAATTTCAGAGTGATCTGGCAGTGACGGTATCAATCCGTGGTGCAAAAGATGATGCCAGTGTGGAAAAGGTCGGCCAGCAAGAATACAACCATGACAGGTCACTGATTTGCTCTAAGGTAAGAGAACAACCCCTCCCCTCCCCTAACTACCTCTACCACCCCTCCCCACCTTCCCCTAACCACCTCCTCGTCCCTTCAATTTGGAAATGAAAGAAGTACGCAACTTAGAATTGATGGGAACATTGTTAAAAAGAGATTTCGTTTTGTCGTGATTTGTTTAATTTTTCACCTACCCTGTCCTCACACAACATCTGCACTCATAAACTCTGGATAACGCTAACATACATGGTATCTGTTGGAACATCTCGGTAACAGACGTTTTAAAGCAGTAGTCTCGTGCTTTGGTATAAACCTCTTTCCGTAAGACGTGTGATGCAGTAGGTTAAAACTTGACTAGGAGTCCGAACATATAGATTGATAAAACAGCTTTATTCCAACTTTGTGTAAGAGCTGTCCGTTGATGTTAGATGATATGTAATCTGTGATTAATTTGCCTCTTTTGTTGGTGCCTTTCACAAGGACTGTTGTAGGAAACCTTTTCAGTGCCACAGAATGCAGTGATTATTGAGCTACTGTATTTTGACATATTTTTGCATGCATGGCCTTATATGTTGTCAGACGTTGAAGGACTTGAAGAATCGGCAGGTGGTTTGGCAGTACATTCGCAAATAACATTCTGGACACATTTCTATGTAGACAATGTCACAAAACATAAAAAAATTGTATCCCAAACAATTCGTGGAATGTTGGAACAAAAAAAATAATTGACAATGTTTGCTCACTGAATGAGGGTTATTGGTCACCAAATTGATAACAATATGAGAGAATTCTCGATTTGATCAAATAGGAGGTAGGAAGGCTGACATCTGAGCGGTGTATTCTGTAGGAAGCATTAGTTAGGGTATGGAAAGTTGGGGGGTGGGGGGAATGGATTGGAGGGTACAGGGGGGAGGCAACTGGGAAGGGATAAAAATAATTGCAAAATATTTAGACCATTTTGCAACTAAGCATCTCGTAAAATAATTCTCAAAGGGGAGGGGGACCTCCACCCTTGTTGACCGCTTCTCCAGCCACAACATTTGCCACTGGAGGGTTGCCAAGGTGATGTTCAAGGTGAACCTGGGGGGGTCTGCAAGCCAAAACATTTTGAATACCGGGGTTATAGAGAATAAGTACTTCTGTGTGTATGCATGATTTAGTAGTAACAATATCCTGCTTCTGAAGATGGGCTTGTTGCTGAAACACTAATTACAGAGGTGGATTAGGCCTTGACTCGACATTCAAATTTATAAATATTATGTGGGTGTTCGGTGAGAAAGTATCATATCTCCATAGCAACATATTTTGGTTATGAATCTGACTAATTACTCGTTATAAAGTCTTAGCCTCGTCACACACACCCACCCTTTGTCTCTTTTACGTCAGAGATTATCGACAACTTTATCAAGGTAATAACCAACTCCTTTCCTTTGCAAAGGAAATTGCATTTAGGTAGCCTCCTTCTACAACTGGATAAAATGCATTGATATTAAAACACTAAACCATGTGACGTGTGGGTACAGTACTTCAGTTTATGAATAGAAAAATAATCAAATTCTCTATTTCCTGCACTGTTTATGATTTTTTTTATTTTTTTTATTTTTTAGTGACAGCTAATGAAATGAAGTTGTTTAGAGTATAACCTCAAGGTGGATGAATCATTTTTTCCTCTCTTTATCTTTCATCTTCTTCCTTGGAATTTTGCAACTTCAGAAAAGTGGCTGTCAGCCAATCCTCTTGGCTCACGTCGGGGTCCTTGAATATGCCAAATACCATTTTGTTATTACGCTCGCAGGACTCGAGAATAATCCAGCCGATTCAATTTCGTTTTGCGTAAGTGCCTTTTTATTTTGCTTACCGATCATAATTTAATGTTGACCTTTGAAGCGTATGGCACGATGTAATAGTACATTACCGAGGGACGCAGTCATATCTACCAGCATATGGAGTTATCTGAATCGTCGAGATAAGAGAGGTTTCTCTTACCGGAGAAATTTGTAAACTGGTTAAAAGTAGAACGAGAAACGATAACAAGTGAGAAGGGAATGATTTGTTAAGTGATAAAAACATGTTTGTTAGTCATTTAGTTTTGTGAGGTTTAATGTTGGGGATTTTTGTATATTCAATGTAGGATTAAAAAGAAAACAATGGATGAATGATAATGCTGGTATTAAAATAGGGATAAGTAACAGATTAACAATGCAGGAGATACAAAGACAGTGCTGGTAGTTGTTAAGGATTGGTGAAGATGAAGAGACGATAAAACAATATAAGCAAAAGCTGGAAGTGCAAGAGGTTTGGAGAAGATTAAGGACACAATAGACAAAAGAACAATTGGGAATTGTGACAGAACAAAAGAGACAATAGGAAAAAGACAATGGTGGGTAAACTGGTATTGGAATACATTAAAGGGACAATAGAATTTGTGGTAGTGGATAGGAAGAAGAAAAGATTAAGCAAAACTTTTGGAAGTTTGATCATTGGTAGTTTATATGTGAGCGTATTTATGCCAATATGAAATGATACCATAAAATGGGTCATTTTACTATAAAGTGGGGTATTATAACATAAAATGGGGTATTATACTGTAAAATGGGGTATTATACTAGAAAATGGGATATTATATTGTAAAATGGGGTATCATACCATAAAATGGGATATTATACCATAAAATGGGGTTATTATACTATAAAATGGGATATTTATGCCATAAATATGACAGAGTACTGTAAGAGGACAATATACTAAAACTGGTAGTTATTAGAGATTAGAAAAGAATATGGGAAACTTTTCAGTTGGCTTCTCATTGTATTATAAATATGGTGATAAACGGCAGTTTATTTTTAACCAGGCAGTAGAACTGGTCTTTGTAATAGCATTTGAGCCATTTTGTGTATATGACATTGTACAATCGAATATTATATATTGTTTAGGTAGGATGGTCCCTTAACAATGTAGACCGTGTGCATTTGTGTACTTAGTCATTGCAAAGTTACACACTTCAGGGCCTTGTTTATCTTTGCCCTTTTGTTTTGTTTTGATCTCATATCAACGAAAGATAAATATGCGTTGTTGAGTAAACGAACAAATTCTGGATAAGAAATTGACCTGGATGTGCTTCAACCTGTAATGTCAATCATATCGCGTCAGATTCTGACCCATAGAATCAGCGATTGCCATTGATGTGTCATTTTGCCTCGCATTGTGGCCTAATGGCAATTTCTCGTTTCCAAGTTTGTGGTCCGCAATTGTTTGCCGACAATGGTAGGGTAGTTTGACCACTCCCAAAACATGAATAGTCATTACCAAGACTGGTTTATGTACACAGTGTTGTTAAAGACATCTGTACATTTTATCAATTAAAGTGATGTAAGTCCCCAAGCTTAGTACTTACAAACTCCATAATTTTCTGCTTCCTCCTCTGGCTTTACTTATGTGACTTTTGAGTAAACACTCCGAGTAATGTAAGAATTCCATTCACGACAAATAGACCGGCTGCTTTCAGGAATGAAATGAAAGTACCTGCTTTCTAGAGTTCATTAATCATTTCCATTCTTGTTGATCTACTCAGCAGGCCGTAAGGCTTTTCTTTTCTTTTTTTAATCCTTTCAACGGCTCTACCACTGTTAATTGTGAACATAACTTATTTCTATGGTCGAAAAGTTTTATCGAATGTCGATCGATTGTTTTACGTTAAAAGCTTCTCTCCAAATGTCACCAGACATCCTTGAGTTTATTCATGCACTGTTTATTATTCTAAAATAAAATTTTTAATACTTATCCTTGAACAAAAATGTTTTGTTTTTTCTGCTGAAGGGGAGTCTTTAATGGTCTCATTCACTAAAGCATGATCTTCTAACTATGTTGAATGATATACAATTGCTATCAAAATTGGCACACAAACGTCAAAGTGTTTGTAATGATTAGCAAAATGCAAAGCCCAATCTTTTAAGTTGTCCATTCCATCTCTCATCCTGTGATTGTTTAACATGCTTGCATTTGTGTACTATTTATCAGGAAGCGGCTTTCTGGGAGAATTTCTTAGAAAGCGGCGTTCTGGACATAATTCTTAGAAAGCGGCGTTCTGGACATAATTCTCAGAAAGCGGCTTTCAGGATGTGTTTCTCAGAAAGCGGCATTCTGGACATAATTCTCAGAAAGCAGCTTTCTGGACATAATTTTCAGAAAGCAGCTTTCTGGACGTGTTTCTCAGAAAGCCACTTTCTGGACTCACTTCTCAGAAAGCGGCTTTCTGGACAAACCTACAGAGTATTAACAAATGATAGTTACCTATGCTAGTAGTAATCCGGCACATCTTTGAGCTGAGATATTTTATACAGATGCCAAAGCAAGAAGTAAAATAAACTTGATAAATAACTTAAATGAAGCTGAAGTACTCCTGTCCGCCATCTTTCATATCACTTTTGTTTTGTCTTTCTTGTTTCATACAGTTTAGATCTTACAATCCGATCTTCTCGAACATGGAGATATGGTTCAGGTTTATCTTCCTAGTATTGACTTTCATCGTCACGGTGAGTGTTTTGTTCAATTTTTTATTCTGAAGTCACCGGGGGTTACTGTTAGCTACTGTGTTTCACATATCTCGCGACACATAGCGTTTGGTTTAGGATTCGTGCATCTGTTTTGCCTGAAATATGTTATTTTTGCCCTAAGTATGTCTTTTAGGCCTTAAGTATGTGAAGATTGCCCCATAAAACCAGTAGATCAGGAGAAAATGAGGCAACCACCCTGAAGGAAGGGGCTTAGCAGGGGGGGGGGTGGCGCAGTTCATAAATGTTACAAATTGTTTTTATAAAGCTAGGTTGTAGAGTGGAGTGCATATGTATAGGAATCGGTTAAGTATCATTGTTTATAAATAGCTAAACCAGCGAGTTTTGGTGGTGTCCGTTTGTACCTGTTCGTAGTCAGTTTTGCGAGGGCAAGCCGAAGTCACGTTTGCGACAGGATAACGCAAGGCATTATGGCTGACGCTCACATAATGGCTTAAATGTCTTTCAACGATTAAACTACAATACTGTTATTGATACGAAAAATAATATTCAGTATTTTTACATCCCTCTTTTGATTTGCTGAGAAAAGTATTGACAAAATTGGAGAGATAAACATCTCCAAAAGTTGGTTGCAACTTGAACTTACCAGCAACTGGCAAAGCTTACAAGAATCCACCCCAAAGTTATTTTGGAATTCATTTTCTTTTTCTTGCATATCAGACATCTCAATTTTTTCCAAGGGCCATCTAACTTTTGATGACCCCAACCTGTTGCACTTTCTTTTCTGATAGTTTGTGACATTTCGACAGTTTTAGTCATTTTATAAATAAAACTGACCTATGCATTATATGTAAATTCTCTAAAAGATGGGTATGCTTTTCAAATGTCAAATGTTTCTTCTTTGCTCGGGTGAATTTCATAAGTTTAAAAATAGAAATACTCCTCACAAACAAAGACCAGTTTGAAGACCCTTACGTAGGATTTCGTTATGATATGGTCTGTTTTGAATCAAGAGTATCAGACACTCGGTCGTCGTGAAAGTACAATTGCCCACGTCTCCGTTCCTATTTAATCATAGAAAGTGCAATGACAGTTATGAGATGTGATTTTTATCTCTGTCTTGGTTTCTCTAAAAATCAGAGGACAGAATCCTTCTCTTCCAGACGGGGAAATGTGACGTTACTTTATAATTATCTTCAAAAGGTCAATTATCTCTCTCTTTCCTAGAAGAGAGATCAAAAAACATGGATGGAGAGTAAAATATTGATTAATTTCAGTGGGATCTTATATTAATTTGATATTAATTAACAAAACAGGGAGAAGAGCATTTCTCGATTTTCAGATTTCGGTAGTGCATGTTTTTATTAATTTTGAAACTATCTTGAAAGATGTGCTGTCATAATGTCAAATTTATATGAAACATCATCTAACTCAATTATAGGCTAACACTTTAGAGATAGTGGGGGAAGAGTGGGAGAGTAGAGGGGGGGTGGGAGAGGGGGTGGTAGCAGAATACAGGAGAGCAAGTGATAGTCCTCACTTTCTTAGTTTAATTTAGTACCAATGGCAAAATAGGTCTGTGATGATGCTGGGTAGGAGGGTATGGGGGAGGGGTTATGGGGACGGAATGGGTGTGGTAAATACAATACAAGATGGTAACGTAACTTTATTCTTGTGCCTCCTTTTAATGAAATGAGATAAGTTGCGGAAGTTGATGAAATTACTGTACAAGTCATCCCAGCAAACTTTCCAGCGGCAAAATTTGTCACGGTTGAGCTCTGTCATTAATGGTTTTGAGGTATCTTTTAGTTTTTGAGTTTGACAACTTGAGTAATTTCTGCCATTCTAGGTCAAGTCTAGCTTGATTCATGTTCAAAATATCTGCTATATACAAATCGAGCATAAAACCGAAATTCAAAATATTAATTTTTTTATTCTTAGTGGTGGTTTTACCCATATTCAACAGTAGTCCCAACTTAGATGTCCATCTGCAGCATCTGTTCATAAAATATATATATTATATATATGATATATATAGATATACATACATATATTTTCCTCCTTACCTTCATAGAGGAGTGGAACTATTTTGTAACATTAATGCTTTTTAAAGTTGAGTTCTTTCATTTCCAAAACTACTGGGGGGCTGTTCTACAAATCAAGTTCTTGTAATCTGAAAACTTATCCCAGAATTTCAATCTGGGACATCTATTCCCGAGATTCATCTTCGTCTAGATAGAGTTCGCCTCTCACCTCGTTCTCTTGCTCCGTAACAAATCAATCACGTATCCCGTACAAAGTCTTGTTGAAAATATTTGATGGCTTTAACAATCCTCTGCCAAATGAGAGGTGAAAAATTGATTCGAAGGTCTCCTCTCCTTCTCGTAGACACCTGGTAAAATTGAAAATCTCTCCTTTCTACTTTTCCCCCACCAATTATTTTGTAAGCAAAGTAGTCAGAAAGAGAATGCCTGCGGTCTCACTTTTGGGGCATCTTGCAGCTTGAACCTGATAGTTTATTTATATATCGGTTGATGAAGGATCGAGCCGTCATAAAGACCTGAGGCCCAAGAACAAATTTTTGCCGGATTTTTTTACAGATGATATCTCTTTCCTCTTCGTGTCATTTGCTCCATACATTCTTCTTCCGAAGAAGAGCCTAACTTCAGTAGAAACATCATGCAAATTTATACAGCATGTTTAGAAAGATTTAATAGAAATATCAAACAAATAGAACAGACAAATTAGAAAATCAGTCTTAAATATACTTTATACTTTTTTCTTTTTTTTAAACTATATTTTATGAAGTGCGATCAAGACAGTGAAAATTGGTTGTTTCTCACACATTACCTTTGTACTTTTGAAGATGAATTTGTAATATGCGATATCGCTTTTGTTGATAATAATTGTTTCAAGCATCTTTTCTGCTTCTTTGTGAAAATCTTTAGGGATGTAGCTTTTCATATAGAAAAAACAGAAAACCAATAAGGACTTAAAAATTCCAAAAGAGATTATAAATTTCCTTTAAACTGAAATTTTGACTGGAATCTTACAAAAAAGAACTTTACCAGAGTGTAGTCTGTAACAAATTTCTCGGTTGCGAGCTGAATATCTGGAAGGATCGATAGCATTATTGGTGAAATTATATGAGAAAGAACGTTGAACTTTCAGAGATGTTTGTTCCACAATTGTGAGCAGGCTGTTCCACGGTAACGCCGCTGGTTGGGCACGATGAATGATTAAACAAGACGCTGCATTAAACATCACAGTTTGGATTATCCATGCATACAAAATTTGTTTATAAGAAAGGTTTCAAAATAAATCACAATTCCATTTTGGCGAGTTAATTACCAAACAAAAATCATAATTTGCTGAGGGGGGGGGGGTATATCGCAAGGGTTTTGTGGTTGTTCTCATATTGATGATGAGAATACTTTAAAGGGGTTATGTATACAGTACTCATGAAATGATATTAGAGTTCTGTTCAGTAGTAATACCTGATACAATATTAAGCTATGTGTTTAAGTATTACCATGAAAAAGTCTCACAAGTTCTCACAAACGATTGTGACGTTTTCTCCAATACACTGACTGGTCAAGTTATTATGGGAATTTTAGTGTTAAATAATACTTAAAAAATGACCAAAATCAACCCAAAAAAGGCCACTTTTAATATAAAAGTTGACATTCTGATGATTCTGTAAGATTGACTGGTGTTCAAACTGTTTTGCTTGGTGAACCCAATTGCCACCTTGAGCCTCCAGTTGTGACTATTGTGGCCTGGGAAAAGGGAGAAGGTGCACCCCCCCACCATTAAATTTGAGAAAATTTTATATGATTGATGGTGCTTTATAGTTGACATATGGTGTCATATTTTGCAAGCTTTGAGGAAGGTAATTTACCCACGTTCAAGATTTTTCCACCTTTTTCGACAAATATCCTCATTTTTTTTTTCTCTTTTCCAAACCCCCTCCACATTTTGGCAACCCCAGTTTGAATATCTGGGTTGTAATTGAAGACATGCAACCTTTCTCTAAAGTCTAAACTGCTTTGTCTAGACTTCAAGACATGACTATTTTTGTATCATAAATCTTTTTTAAAAATTTTTTTCATGTATGTATTTATGATTTCTGGTTGTCTTTTTCAGTGCATGTTCGCCCATGCCTTGAGGAAGTTCTCCATCCGTGATTGGTCGATTGAGCAGAAGTGGCTATCGGTCCTTCTGCCTCTGTTATTGCTGTATAACAGTAAGTCAAAAACTCTGCTAATTGCATCGACCGTGTATATCTGTATCGCACCGATATCTGTGAAAGTCAAGCAAAACTTGAAAGGTTATTATTTGGAGTACTGTAGGTAGCGTTAATGGCCTCAAAAGTAGTGGGTGGAAAAAAGGGTGGGGGGCAAGGAGGGGTATAAATCCTCTTGCAACATCACTTTTACATTTGGCATTTATAAAAAGCTAGATACATACATAGTGTCATCAAGAAGGGTACTTGATGGTTTGGAAAAATTAACTTAATTTCATTTTATAAAAGGGTAAAAAAAGAGACTAACAGATGTACTAAAGTTGCTTTTCAACTTTTGACACCCCTTGAATTCATATTATTTCAGTTCATGCATGTTACTTGCAAGACTTGTTTTTTAAAATTTGTGTGCCAAATGTTGGTATATAAAAATCATACCCACTCATTGGTACAAATAAGTAAAAGAGATTATATCATTTTCATGAACATCTTTATATTTCTTTACCAGACCTGCTTATCCTAAATTCCCGTCATAATGTAGAAGAATCGAGCAATTGTACTAGTTTCCTCAAACATTTTTTTTAACCTTTTTGTTAACACACCTCCCCCCTCCTCCTCCACCCCCTCACCCAAAAACCTAAATAATAATAAATTGTGGAAGATTTCAGGTTTAAGATATTCCACCCTAATATATTATTTTTATATTTTGATTTACCATGACATATCGTCCAAGATATTGAAATAACAAAGACTCTGCCTCTTCTCTTCCATCCTCCGCAGATCCCATCTTCCCGTTAATCTTCCTAGTCAACAGCTGGGTTCCTCTGATCGTAGACAATATTTTCCAGACGACATTCCTATCTGCCCTCTTGCTGTTTTGGTTGTGCACGTATCACGGCATCAGACAGGTGGGTACAATTCTTCTCTTCTGTTGTTTATTCTATCCTCTGCTGGCGATGGTTAAAGCAGTTTTACAGAGGTTGGTTTGGTTTGGTTTGCAGTAGTATTATTTCTCTTGTCGTCAAACATCCTTGAACAGAGACAAAGTTTTGTCTCTCTGTCAGACAAACTTGCACTCCGCTCTCCTTCTTTTAATACCTGTCTTTCTCACAACAAAAGTATTATTCTTCTACCGTATCTTGAGTCAACCGGTAACCTGTTTCCTAAGCGTTTTGGTGGCTTTTCAGCTTGCAAAGGTCGGATTAAAATGAAAAAAAAAAAAGAAGAAGAAAGAAGAAGAGAAAAAAAAAATTTATAAAAGAAATTAATTCTGTAGTTAGGTTTAGTACTCTGTTATGTGCAAATCATATTGCAGAAGTTTGCGCCCTCGCATTGCAGGATTTCAAATGTTTCTGAACTGTCAGAATAAACAGAAATGACGATATCAGAAGTTAAGGAAAATTTTCAATAGAGCTGGCCCTCGGGAAGAGACGATCGCAACTATTTTTTACTCCACGTCCACATTGTATCCTAATGTTATAACAAACAGGTTAGGCTGCTGGGATTATTGTAGCCTATGCTGCCATAGATGATAATGATACCGATTTAGAGGACAAGTGCGTTATGACAGTAATGCAAATGACAGTTTCAAAAGTCGTTGATGGTTTGCATTAAGTTTTGAAAAATTTGCATGTACACTGGTATGATCACTGTAGCATGTTAGGATAGAAGGATGTGTTTATGAGTTCAAGGGTAAGGGCCTAGGCTAATGGTGAGTGTGTACATATTTCAAAACATATATTGAAAAAGCCAAGTACGCTGACCCACAACCAATTACAAATCTTTTTCCAACTGCTAGCGGCATCTCTGTGTAATGCAAATGTTGTTGTTTTATTGACAGAGCGACAGAAAGTGGATGAAGTTTTACCTTCCAAAAGCGATCATCGTTGGTGCCATGTGGATTATCGGCATCACCATGACTTGCTGGCAACAGTACAGGGGTCTTTATGATCCAACTTTTAACTACAAAGTAGACTCAGGAAATTTTGTGGTGAGTTCGTTCGCCTTAGAAAAAAAAGGAAAAACTGAAAATTTATTAGCAAATTTTGTGAGTTTTATACATTTCCGATTAATTTATTCAGGGCCCAAAGTTGCTAATAATGTGACTGTGTGATATCAGGGGCTTTCTTGATCTGCAGATTTTCCTGCAGAACAGATAAGAATGAGAAAGTATTGACAAGAAGTTTTATACTTTCTCGGGTGTGAAAAGGAATTTGTGGAAATCTTCATTGTCTTAAACGAGAGAATAGTGACTTTCGGTCAGTTTCCTGGTTTTTTTACAGGTAGCAGCAGGTCCTTTAAGATATATAACAAGATATATATAACCACGAATTCTGCTTGCCCTACCCGGCCCTACCCGGCCCTACCCGGCCCTACCCGGCCCTACCCCGCCCTACCCCGCCCTACCCGGCCCTATTCATACTGACCCTTTACCTGCATTTTATGCAAATTAATATAAACAAAGACTTACACAAATTCAATTGATGCCCGTGGAGCAATCAGTGAATTAAACAAAGCATACTAGAATGTCGAATGTTACTAATGCGAACTTTGTGAGCAAAACAGACAAATGAATATTCATGGTAAATTTATAGAGCTGCACGATAGTCGTTAGACTTGTGTCAAGCATACTCGTGACAATCTCAAAGAAGAGATTGTTGAATGACGATGAATTATTAAAGAATGAAAACAGGATTGTGTTTGATTACTAAAATGTTCTTTTCTATGTTTTTTTTTTTTTTCAGGCATTGATAACTATTTTCTTCATCTTTGGAGGTCTTTACCTTTTGTACCTACTCTTCCTGGTCATTCGGGCCTTTACAGAACTCAGATCGTTACCTTACATGAGTAAGTTTTTTTTTACTTGCTTCTCGTCCTCTAGTCTTCAAGGTGTTTCGATGTCAAAATCAGTTTCTCACTAAAAAAAATCCATTTGCCTATTAAAGTATTGTTGACGTCGTTGTTGCTTGGTGCCCAAATCGTTTCAGTTTTAAAAAAAGAAGTACATTTGGCATTTGCATACTGTAAAGAGATTGTGTCGTATATTTGTACAGCGTGTCAAAATCTTGATGGTGGGCAACAGTTAGGCCTACACTGAAGGTATGTGAAGTTGTGCAGGGTTAGAAATTAACCCTTTGTGGGGTGTATTATTTCAATCTTGTTTTTTTACCTGTGCTTATTATTTCATCTATGTTTAGAAGTGCTCTACCTAGTTAAGCCACTTTGGTTATATTGTTAGGGTGATTTTCCTCCCACAGCTTTTCAAACCAAAATAATCTATTAACCTCACAGTATCTCTTGTAACCTTACCATTTGATACTGACGTACTTTGTTGTCTCTTGTAACTAAATTGTAGCAAAATTGTAACTACATTGTTGCTAAATTGTAACCTAATTGTAACTACATTGAAACTAAATTGTTACTACATTGTAACTACAGTACATTGTAACTATATTGTAACTTTATTGTAACTAAATTGTAACTACATATTAACTATATTGCTACATTGAAACTTAATTGTAACTTAATTGTAACTAAATTTTAACTAAATTATAACTACAATGCAACTACATTGAAACTACATTGAAACTAAATTGTCACTACATTGTAGCTAAATTTTAACTACATTGTAACTATAATTTAACTACATTGTAACTAAATTGTAACTCTATTGTAGCTAAATTGTAACTACATTTTAACTACAATGTAAGTAAATTGGAGCTACATTGTAACTACTTTGCAACTACATTGTAGCTAACTTGTAACTACATTGTGACTGTAATGTACCATTATGAAACTGTGCAGAATGAAATGAATGAAGCAGTAAGTAAGAAAGAGCAAAGAGCAAGAATTAGAGGGTGTAAAACAGAGAACCTTATGACTGTTGGGAAAACACTCTCATCCTTGAAACAATTACCCTTAGGCTTTGTTTAATTATTCATAATTAAACTAATTAAGATTAGTGCACAGTCTCAAAAGTAGTGCAACTGTTGGGAACACACTCTAATCCTTGAAATAATTCCCTTAGGCTTTGTTTAATTTATTCATAATTAAACTAATAAGGATTAGTGCACAGTCATCACCAGTAGTGCAACACATAGCGAATGTCTCGTCAAAGTAGCGTCCCAATAATGAGATGTACTGAGCTTCGCTTCTCCTGTCTCAGACTGAAAATGTTGTGGACTATTTCTTGTGTTTTAGTTTGAATGTTTAGAATACAGTACCTCATTAATTAACTGGGCTAATCAATTTTACGTATCTTTTAGCTTGATTGTGGGGTTGCATCATGTTTTACGTGAACACGGTCATTCGGACCTCTTGGTGGGGTCATTCTCTTTCATTGTTTTTCTGTTCTTTTGTTTTCCTTTCAGATCTGAGGTTACAGTTCATGACTATATTAATGCTGTGTGTCGTACTTGCGAGGTGAGTAACATGCCGATGTCTGTGATTATGCTAGCAACATCTAACTGTTGTGAGTTGCCTCTATATGTTTGCACTACAATGGGCGAGCCTATCGTCCAGTACACTAATGTAAACCCTGTGAAACTCTATACTGTGTACTATAGAGTCTCTTCATAGAGTATCAGCTCTGCTTTATGACAGTCATCAACAAGTACTATACTCAGGTCTGTATGCAGCTGTACAGCATTCGTGTATGCTCTGTGAATCTGCAACATGATTTGAACTTAATCCCAAACAACTCAGTACCATAGACAGGTCTGATTACTGTAACTGTACAGGGTTCATGTACACAATGCGTTTGTACTAGATAAATACCAAACACAGTGCCATGCACAGGTCTGTATACAATTGTACAGCATCCATACTGTTCTTAACCAAACTGGAAACAACTACCTTCCATATGTGTGCAGCTGTACAGCTTCCATATACACTGCGGGTGTCTGTATTGTGGTTGTACTTCATCAAATACCAAGCAACTCTGTACACTTCTCAGATCTGTGTCCAGCCATACAGCATCACCGTACATTATATTTCATGAATGTGTGTGATCGAGGCCTCACGAGCCTGTACCATAGCCAAGTCTGTGTAAAATGGTTCATCTTTAGTTAACACTATACGATGATGCGTAGTGATCGATCTTGGTCAAAACCAGCCGACTCTGTACCGTATTTCAGCTGTACTTCTTCACATA
>KN882207.1:107992-126280 GCA_000934455.1 Apostichopus parvimensis
CTGTATGTATTGACTGTACACTAGTGTCTAATTACCGACGGTAGCAAGCTGTGTGTGTATTTTCTGGGTTCGATGGTGGTGTCGAACACTTCTGTTACACCTCATTCGAAACTAGGTCAGATTACCGGCATGAGATGTTGCTATGTGCGCAAGTCTTCACACCCTTTTAGTAATTCTTCTTTGTCAGTCTTGCTGACTATTTTTGTGGGGAAAAGATAAGTCAGAAAACTGCCTGAGTGGTTAAGTGCCAACAGGCCTGATGGTGATAGTGCCTGGAGTGGTGTGGTCTGGGGACAATTAGAGAGCCCAGGGAAATACAGATATTGAGAATGAGATATTGTACGTCCGATTTTCATTTAATATAATAAGGAAAAAAAATTGTTTTTTAAGGGGGCTTGGTGACATAATTGGCTGGGGGTCTGACCTGTCTCTTTGCGCCACTAGGCTGCAAATAGTCTGTGTTATAGCTTTGCCACGATGCCAGACATAAAAACATAAAAGTGAACAAGCAGGATAAGTAACTAGCTTGGTGTTGTGTGTCAGATTGGATCTACAAATAATTATTGTGTACTTGTGTTATAAACAGCTCAGTAAGTTGAACAGCCTCTACCTTATGAGTGAGGTTATCTGAATTAACAGAGAAATGAACCTTGCCCTGTTTGCCCGTTGTTATTTCTTTTTCCAGTCACCAATTACGCTGCAGTTTATCACCTTGCTTATCAGGTTAAATCTATCGTTTTAAGGGGTGCAGTATGCACCATGTACTGCACCTACAGTACTTGTAGGGGTGTACTCTCAATCAGGGTCATACCTTGGAAGTGGCGGGTGGGGGATTTGGGGAGGAGAGGTGGGAGATACAATCAGGGGCCTATTTGTTAGGGAAGGGTGCAACTAGTTGTTTGCACCAGTAAGTAAATACAGACCCAGGTAGCAGACAGTCAAAATATTCAAACAATGCATGCTTAAAAAAATAACTGGAAGCATGTATGGTATTGTAAGATCTATCTTGGAATCTCCCGCTCATGAATTCATACAGCTTGTTCTGACCACTTTTTTGCAAGAAACAAGTGCTGGATGGCAGGTTCCCATTTGAGTCATTAAAATGGGCGGCAGAAATGGGTAGTAGGTCAGGCCTGCCCAGCTCCGCCATCTGTGTTTCCAACCCTGTTTTAGAACAGATTATTGTTAAACTAAAATTTGTACTTTTTACAATTTGTGCAGAGTAAAATTTGTACAAACTCAGAATGCCTTACAAAGATCTAGCCGTATGAGTAATGCAGTTGTGAGCTTTCCGAAATCAGTAAATACCATAACAGCTTCATACCCCCTCACTGTATATATATATGGTAGCATATGCCCTTTTAAAGCCCCATTGACTTACACACTAAATCACAAAAGTAATGTGGTCTCTAAGTCTAGATAAAAGTTTTCACTAGCAAAACGCTACCTATCACTGGATAGCTGACAAGTTGGCCTTTCATGGCACCATCAATGTTCTGTATCATGACCAGATTTTTTCGCTATCAGAGCTGGAAGTTTTCGCCACTTGTAAACAAACCTCTTCACTCAGTAGTACACAATTTTCGTACACTGCTCCTGGGAAGCCTAAAGGGGTCTACAGTAAAATTGCCTTAATTGAGCCAAGTTTGTCACCACATGTACTTCCATTCATGCTCTTCAACATGCAAGCCACAAAAAACTAGATCATGATTGATAACAGGTCAAAAAAGATGTTCTCCTGCTGCTTTTTGGCACTTTTCCTGAAGGAGAACAATCGGGCTGAAGGATATAGACTCTAATAGGAGTATGCCACCATATGCGCATGGCTTATTAGACTCTAGGATGGGTACTTTCCCTGCATTTAGCAACCTGGACAAACTGTTGAGTTTTGAAGAGAAGGGGAGGGGAGGTGGGTATAGGGGGTGGGATACGGTTGTTCTGCACTTTTGTAGAAATTTGATTTGCAAAAACATGATTTATAAAAGGTACAGGGTCTAAGGTGACATAGACTGGTGGTCACTTGGTTCCTGACACAGTTTTGTGGTTAAGTTGCCCAAAATTGGTACATATTTTTATGACAATTTGGATAACTTGCAAATTACAGGGCGCATTGCACGGTATATACTGCATATTAATATTCAACCAAAGTACTATAATAGTAATATATCCAAAATCAGACGACCACTCAGACTCTGAATTATAAGTTAAAAACAAAGAAAGGATAAAAAAATAGTATGAAAATAGAATATGTATAAGTACAAATTATGATGATTGCTAAAAACACAAAATTTGACTATAACAATACAATATATGAGTATCAAAATACAAAATAAGTTTGTTCAAACGATTAATTATGGTCTTGTTTGGTGCTCGTGCATGCGCCATCCTCCCCATTGTCGACATATATATGTTCTCCCATCACCTTTTAAAATTGATATTTCCTCCTTATTTTTTCATCAGCCTTCGTTAGGGTACCTCTCGGAGGGTATGTTGAGTAAACTTATCTCTCCGTATGTCCTGTGCCCGCTTGTTCTCAGTGGAATCATCCTGGGTATCATCTGTTTTAGAAATGGACGGACGAAGAAATTACGAAGGGGACACCTTCAACCAGAGAAGCCAGTCCGGTATAATCTAAAGAATATGGTAGGTTTCCATGTTCCGTTTAATTTTTTTTGGTCCGTTTTTTTTATCCCTTTCGTTTGCAAAGTTAACTGTACAGGAATTAAATCCCAGCCTAAGATTGTACGTCCAAAGGACTGTACATCCATTCGGAAATGTAAGACGAACAATCTGTTTAAACTGTCTTGTTCTGTAGTACAAATTTATACATACGGACAGTTCATTTTCAGAGTATACTGCAATTGGATAATTTTTTAAGTTCCACGAACGCCATATATTCTAGTTCAGCTCTGACCGTAGAACTCACATTGCATAATTAAATGTATATATTAGAGTAGACCGTTTCATGAAATCAGATCATACTGTAGAAGGGTAACCGAAGCCTGGTAAATACACAGAGCAGAGGGTAGGGTAAGTGGGGGAAGAACAAGGGGAGGGGGGCGGGTGGACAGGATCTATTCTTGTGATGAGGGCATTGTTCTGGTGAATTTCATTATCCTATGTTGTCATATGTCACTATTAGTTCATAATGAAGTGGAAAGGATGGGTTGAGGGAGGGGGGGAAAGGGGATGATGATGTGTTGTAGGGGGGGGGGTTTGAAGAATACTTTGGAAGTATCTAGGCTAGTCATTTAAACAGTAAATCTTGGTAGAGAGCTTTAATAGAATTTCCTGCTATTTTTGTTTTTTTCAGAAACATGTGCCAAGACTCAATGGGTTGACAATGAAACTGTCTGCCAAGATCTGTACTTCCGTACGTACCCGATTTTTTATTTCAGTGGATATATATTTGGGACATAGTCGACCACATTCTGTAGTAACCTTATTGGAAAGACATTCTGAGAATCCATTTTAATACCATGTGATGTCTGCAATATATATACGTAAGGTGTTGCCCACAGTGTTGCCCACAAATGTGTAACAGCTCGGCAGAAGTTTCTATTAAGACTACTCAATCAGAGAAATTGAACGCCTCGTAATCATTCCCCAGAAATTGTTGAATGAGTCGTCGTGGCGACGGCAACCACCCAAGAAGTGAAATTAGTTTTTCAGAATTAGGGGGGTGGGGAGGGGAGGGGAAGAAGGAAGATAAACAGGCATGCAAATCTATTTATGGTTTGAAGTTTAAATATCACAAGTTTGTCTTGGACAAGTGATTTGTGGATTTCATTTCTTGGAAAGGTCCATGGTTGATAAGAACCTGATACGATTTTCTGACTTTGTTTGCTTTATATAAGAAGCTATACTGTACGAGGGATTATAATTCACAAAAAGGACTAGAGTGAGCGGTGGCATGCTTGATGGCACCTTCCGAACGGTGGCATCTCCAAAACAAATCCAAGGCATTGAACGACCTACTCTAAAAATACGAATGAAAGTCAGATTCAAGATGATGGAAAGGTTTGACTGACGTCAAGTTGTTTCTGATCATGAAAAAGCGAGAGGCAATACTGTTCAAATAATATAAATAGATTGACCAAAAATAAAACAAAACTGTTAGCAAACTGCTTATCAACTAAAGAGCCTGTGTAAGAGAATGTGAAAGAGTAAGTGGGCCTGACGTTTCGATTCTAACAGGAGTTTCTTCAGAGGCCGAATGACAAGTAGACTTTTACCAAAGCGAAAATTGCTTTTTAAACCTTGTAAATCACGTCTGGGTGAAAGTGAAAATCTATTGTTAAACAGTGATTGGAAAGTTAAAGCAAGAAACAAAAGAACTCTCAGTTTTGACAAACGAATGACATAACTTGTGTAGTACAGTACCTGACCTTTGACCTTACTTTACTTGACCCGTTACTCTTCAGGTCTAACATCTCGGTTGTACGAACGGCAAATTTGGTCGTCCGAAAACAATACGGCAAAGTAACAAAAATATGATCAGTGCGTACACTGTACATAGGGAGAGATGGTTAGGTTTGGTGCATAGAACACCAGCTTTGCGCCAGTAAAACTCCACATTGGGGTGGAATTATAGGCCTACCACTATTTTTAAAACTTTGTTTTTTATGTATCTTTATGTATGTATGTATGTATGTAGGCGTGGAGGGTGATATGAAACTTATTATTGTACAGTACCTTTCTGGGGGAGTGGGGGGGGGGGATATATACGTAGTTTCACCGCAATCTAAATTTGATATTTAAACAACCAGTAGTCGGCCGGATGACCTCCAAAACTGTATAATCAGGAGCTAAATATGTAAATATTGGAGACTAAAGTTTGATTGCTAGTACTTGTAAATCTTCCATTGTTTACCTGTCTGGCATAGTCGTAAAGGGTCCTTCAAGTCTCTCCTGGTTAACGATAACCTGATCGTTTAATGGGGTACTATACAATCGTGTTTTAAAATCTGTTGTACTTTTGAAGTAATGTGACATTGAGTGTGTCGAAGTCCCCACAAGAGTTGTCAGTTACACTGCATGTTATGATTGGGATGAATTTGGAGCTTTCCCTACCATGCCACTCCCTGCCCTCTCTCTCCTCCCCACCAATTTTAACACTGCATGCTGCAACTGGGATTAACTGGGAGCTTCCCCCCACCATGTCCCACCCTGCCCTCTCCTTCCCCTCCCCACCAATTGTAGCCCTACATGCTACAATTGGATTAATTGGGAGCTTTCCCCACCATGCTCCACTGTGCCCCCTCCCCTCCCCACCATATGTACAGTAGGGTTTTAAATAACCAGGCACCATAAGGAGCTTGCGATGTGGGTTGTAACGACGACAACAACTATTCTGTAGCAGCCTCAAATTGTAATCTGTCTTGAATTATTCCTTCTACAGTTTATCGGTAAACTGGGCTGGACTTCATATATATTTAAGTAAGTAAATATGTTTTTTATCCGTTTAAATACCATCTGTATCACCATGACAATGGCAAATGCAGAAAGTAGCTGGTAGTGACTAAAAAAAAAACCACACCCCAACATTTCAAGTTAAACAGCTACAATATCTTACAGCAAAGAATAAGATGAGGGCATATCAGCTTCAGCTCTTCTCTATGGCCAAGTTGTCGAATAATGCTTGCAGGGACTTCGTAACAGCTGCAATATTATCTAAGGTTTCAAATTTTGATTTCAAGCATCCTGTACTAAATTTGAACAATGCATATTCCCTGTGAAAGGGATTCAGCTGACCTGGCAGGGCTCAACAAAAACATGCAGAATATCAAACAATAGAGATTGTCTCTGCAGCATATGAAACAATATAAATTGTCTCTACAGCATGTCAAACAATGGAGATTGTCTATACAGCATTGTATATCAAACAATAGGCATTGGTGCTGTCCTGTTTTTTGTTATAGCCTGTCATTTTAAATAATTGCAATAAATCATCCATAATAAAAAATATATAAAACAATTTTGAAGTCATATCTGCTGATATAAAAATGTTGGCAAACTTTTGGGTTTGAAGGGAGGGTGGAGGGACTGTCTTGGTTTGATCAAGCCACCTCTACCCATTCCCAAAAATGAGGGGTAAATTCACTCAAGTTCACAATGGTGGCAACACTTTGCAAATCCAAATCAAACCATGCCAACCCATTCCTCCATCTTACCAAAACTTTTGTCACATTTAGTCACATCTAGTCACACATCTATGTCTTCTCTTTCCTTCCTTTGTTAATCAGGCAGGCCGGCTTTAATTTCTTCAGAAGTATCCACTATGTAGAAGAGCCATCGTTTACTCCAAACCCTTCCACTTTTGAGGGTCCCAAGGCGGTCCCCGAAGGTAGCGGAATAGACCTGGAATCGTACGTACAAGTGGCAAACAAGGAGACAGATTTTCATTTTTTTTCCGTGTCGGATTATTATCATGCGTACAGGTATGGTTATACTCGCCGTTATACTATACGGTTATACGGTTATACTTGTTTGAACCAAGAGAAGGGCAATTTTGTGTTTGATTGCATTTTTAAATACCAGAGGCTAAAGATACACCATGTGGAGGGTTGGATAGTTACCTAATGAATATGTGTTTGGAGTCCGAGAAACGGGATGTCTAGAGGCACACAAGGACCCCGACGTTGGCCCGAATGTTCACAAATGAGCACGGAATATTTCAGCGATCTCATTTTGTGTTGCATTATTAAGCCTTACAAGTATTTATTGCTCGCAAAGTTTTAGAAATTGGCCGTGCTTTATATAAATACTGACAGACATATTGGCAGTTTTGTGGCAGTTTGCGCATTTTTATCGAATAAATTATTTCCCTCCAGGCTCCAGATTACTATGTATTTATTTAGAATGCAAAGATATGTGATGTCCAGAGGTGCACAAAGAGACCAAGGCTTTGGTATGTGTAGCGCTACCTGGTAAACTGTTTAGCTCTGTACACCCTTAGCAATCGGTCAAACTTCCGGTCAACTGGTCTTCTCGTTCTACCCACCAAAATGCCTGGACATGTGGAGTTGTCATCATGTAAGAGTCTTTTTCAGGGGTGACCAGTTTTGGAAACACGGTTTGATGTAAAACACAGAATAGTGCCGTTGCCATGGTCTGGTTTCCAGGGTGAATGTTGACTCTCCTTTGTGGGGGCCCATTTTTGTTGCTGCAACAAGGCCAGGTTGCTCCTGATGGATGCTATAAAACAGAATGTGGAATTGAATTGTTATGTTCTGCAGTGATTATTGTATTGTTGAGATATCTTTTGACTGTTCTTTCAGGAATGGGACAACCACTCCATCAGAAGTGGCTGATTGGGTGATTGCTAGGGTCGAAGAGTCAAACAGTCTGAAACCTGGACTGTGCGCTGTTACCCAGATGGATCAAGAATCTGCCAGAAAGGTACAGGACCGAGATAGGTCTGATAGTATGATAGTGTGCCCTCACTTGACACACATGTATCAGGAGTATGTTTGTAGTGAGTGTTTGAATGATGCAAATTGAACCATACTGTCTGCTGCCATTTCATTGGTTAAAACGAAACGTTGATGACTTTGATCAAATGTGCCAAGAACGATAACAGAGAAATGGAGTCCTATTTGAGTTGGAAGGGATTTCCCCATTTAACAGAGCTACTCTCTTGTGAGAATGGAAATGGGCAAGTTTTTGGATAATGAGATGGGGGCAATTTACATGTTTTTACAAATGTTTTACAAATATATTTTTGAGACAGCACCAAAAACTTTTATCAAAATTTATTTTAGTATGACTCCGTAGTTTTGAAACAATTTCTGCGCAAATATATTTGACAATATTTGAAGTATTTCTCCAGGCGAGAAACTGTGCCTTATGCTTTTCGATGTTTTTAAGTTGAATAATTATGTTCTTCCCAAACCTGGCTTTGCTATTGTTGATATCTATTCTGTCTACTCCTTGATTTAGGTATTTACAAGCTATCAGAAGTTTTACAACTGTCTATTATCGTACTGTATCGGTATTGGCAAACTTGTTTTATACTTCTTTATATTGACCACTGGTCGAGTGAATAAACTGGTCCAGTGCTATTCGTGTAGTGTCTAGAGGCCAGTGGCATTAGAAGCAATGACACCTACCATCTGGGAGAGTGGAGCATGTTTGAGGGTTTCTCCCAGAAGAAACTTCACAGTTTTTTTCCCCATTCGAAATGGTTTCACGAATGGTAAAAAATAAAGAGGAAACTTATCGAAAGTGAGAGCTGAAACTGTAAATTGGATAGCCCTCCCTATGTGAGTTACATGCCAGTATGCTTTTTCTACTTAGACTTGTGGCTGCTTCATACTGTCTTTAAAAGTATTCCATATTTTGAGGTAAAGTGTTAATTGCAGCTCAGACCAACCAGAGGTAACCTCAACTTGTCCATGAATGTCCTCCCAAAAAACCCCTCCCACCTTGTTTTCATTTCATATTTCCTATGTACAAAAAACTTTTCACCTTTTCAATCATTATATCACCAGCTAGAAGAAATGGCAAGGTAAAATTAATGGTATTGAAAGTACCAGGACCAATCGCTTTAGGTATATCTGTCTTATTTTCTAATGACAGCCAAATGCTACGAAAACTATCGCCTTGGAAGGGAAACAGCCGAAGGAGTTTGGTTTGTAACTCAGCATATTATGTTGTTTTTGTATCCATGTAGATGGCCCGTGAATCCTCTGAGCGAGTTGCAAAGGGGTGTCCTTGTTCCGTTCTTGATGGTATCCCAATACTTATCAAAGAGGAACTTAACTGTGTGAGTCCAGGATGGGTACCTAAAACTACCCGAAGCCTGTTGCACCATTTCTCGTTTTGCAGCATGTCTAGGCTCTCATATCAGGGTTATGCAAATTCACTGTCTCACGTGCAACCGTTTCGAAAGAGCGTAACGCCCTAGGAAGCTTTCCATCGATTTGAGAGACTCTATTACGTACGCTTCTGTGGTCAGAAGTGTTTTTCAAATGCATATTCATACTCAAGAGTGATATTGTGATGAAAAAAATATCAATTTCAAAAGAGAGAAGGACAAAGATCAGCCTTGTCTTTGACCACCTTGGCCTATACTATGATTTATAGCTGGAAAGAGCCAAAGGAGCCATCTGGTGGATGGCTTTGTAGCCTAACAAGGTACACATATGGAAAATAGTCAGCCTAGCTTTATTTCATAACTGGCCTTTTTTTACTTCATGACATAAACAGCTGATAGGTTACACGTGAGACGGAACACAAGCCCTTTCATGAAAGTTTAGGGATAATCATTTATGTTTGCATCATTGCTGGTATTTTCGTTTTCAGCCCATTCTTTTCCTCCCGTTTTTTCTTCTCATACTAACCGATAGATGGCAAGGCACTCATCGATTCGATTTGTGGAAGGCAATACTTTGTCCATACTGGACGGTGTACCGGTAGTTTTGAAGGAAAATTTTGAATGTGTGAGTTCAATACCTTTGCAACCTATCAGTTATTATAATTCGTGCAAAGAAAAAGATTCGATCACTTTAAAAAGAACAAAAAACTTTAAGTCTGATACTTGTGTGAAATGAGTGCTGAATATTGATGAAAATTTCAATATATATATATATATGTGAATAATTTGATATTTCAAGTGTTTGTCACTTGTAATTGTTACCATACAAATAATGACGATTGGTTTGATAGGGAAAGCGAGAATATCCATGCAAAGTGGTTATGAAAATTGTTTCATTGCAGTGCTGGCTATGACCAAATGATTTTTTTTTAAAAATAAAAAAATCAGATAGATAGAAAATGTCCCTGTCTGAAAGAATAATCATTGTAGGGTTTAGTATCTATTATTGTAGACAGTATATATTAGTAACATCATTGGTCCTCACTACACTAAACACTTCCTATTTGTTGTGACTGAATAATGTATTTAGTATTGGATGAAAGACTAATCTGTATAAAAATATATGCATGAATATCCTAATTATTATGTCCTCTTTTGAAATGCTAACTGATTCCTTTTTGTATGCTTCCAACTTTATTCCCAGCATTCTTTTTCTGTCTTGAAAAATCCATAACATGAAAAAGGAAAAAAAAAAACTTTCAAATTTCAAATGAAAATTGCTTCAATAAAATACCCTTATTTTTTACAATCAGGAGATGATTGACTTTACGTTTAAGAGGTATGTAGTAGCGCAGACTCAGGTGTTTACTAACAGATGGAACAAAACAAAATTGGGTGTTTGCTTTGCTTTTAAGTTAACTCCCTCCCCCCCAACCCCAACCCAACACAACCCACAAAAGGAGTGAGGGCAATATCTCATTTAACTAAGCCTAATTCTTGGTTGTTGTAAACAATATTTTACACTAACATAAGGTATCTGCATACTATATCTAAACCAAGTGATACTCTCTCCTTTTGCATCTTTGGTCAATCCTCCTATGCTTGGTGCAAATGTGTAGCAGATCCAATCTTAAATTCGACACTTTTCAATAATCAAACTTTTCTTTGAAGAAAGTTGTCATAAACGTTACTCATTTGATACGTCGAGTTTGGTATGTTTTATATCGTTTTACTTCTTTTGCACTCAAAATGCAGTATGATAATAAAAACTTTTCTTTGCAAAACTAGAAGCCACAATAGAATCAGTAGTGACTTTCATTTCATCTCCAAATTAGCTTGTATTTGGTAGAAAAAGACGGAAGCAATAATTTTTTTTTTAATTTACCGCTGGGCATACAACAAACTTAAAACATTGCACTAAACAAAAGTCTTCTTTTTTTGCATTTCATTTGTTTGCAAGTTTATACTAACTGAAATATAATTTATTGTCTGGTTTATTAATATTGTCAATGCTGTTTGTACAATTTATAGCCTGTTTTTTTTTTTTTTATCAAAGTGAAACCCTGAATGCACGTTTCCCTTAATATAAAATAGCCATAGTTTAGTATAATTAATATTGTTTGCAAATCATTTTTAATATTAGTTTTTTTGTAGCTAATACCATCGCTTTTGGTTTATTTTTGTGTGTTTATTCGTTGTGTGTGTTTGTTTGCGTGTTTGTTTGTGTGTTGATTGTTTCACTGTTTTGATTCCTTCTATTGGAATTACATTTGCTTTAGCGGTGTTTGCTTTTCTGTCATTTTTATTTATTTATTTGTATCATTTCTGTTTTGAACAGGGTTTATGTCCATCTTACTCAAGCACAGAGGACCTGGCAAGAGTTGATATAGTGTTGTAAAATCCCTCAAACAGATATTACATTGAAGGGATATGCCAGTGGTAGACAATACACGACAGTTAATGTGGAAAAGATCAAATATCCCACACAGTTAGTTGAAAACCCCACCCCCAATATCTTGTCCTTAACTCAGGAGGATATGGGTGATGGTGTGCAACCTATTTTGACTTGCTAAACCCTCAAATCTTCCATGCAGTGGAATCCAGTGAAGTCAGAATGGCAAATGTTCTTCAAAAGCTTTCTTAATTAAAATTAAAATCTTTTTGTTGCTTTATCCCTGAAACTCTATACGTTTGGTTTGTTTACTTAGCTGTCATTTGTTCTCTGTGTTTAGAAATTCATCAAAACTTTGTTGTTTGTTGAAAAATTATTTCCCTCTGTGAGTAAGTGAGTTACCTTTTATACATAAACGGGAAATAAAAACTTTTTCAGCTAAATTTGTTGTGATGACATCACATGCCAGATTCATTCACAAAATACAGCTAAATTGTTTTCATATCTTGGCCATACAAAATGCTGTATAGGTGGGTTTGAACTTCCAACCTATTTTTCTTCAGCCTCTGGAATATCCCTTTAAATGGTAAACCTTCCAACATTGGTTAGATTGAGAAAATATTGATTCTTCAAATATGTAGAAACCACCAAACTGTGGTATCCTCTTCGCTTACTTAAAACAAAATTGAACAATCTCTCTATATGAGTCTGACCTTAAAAATCTCTCCTTTTGCTCTATAATATGCTAAGTATATCATATTATATCAGAGTTTTATGTAATTGAAAGGATATGACTCATCAGTTAGGTAAGACCACCTTGTAGGTAATGGGCACTATCTAAACACCGAGTGGGAAGAGATATGCATATTCATGATTTTCATGCATATTCGTATTAAAACTTTCCAGGCTCCATACCACAGCAATTGTGGTACCTCTTTCATGGGTAAGATGCCTGTCATCCAAGATTGCACCATCGCCTACAAGCTCAAGCAGGCTGGTGCTGTCATCATCGGGATGACCAATATGCATGAACTAGGAATGTCCGTATTTGGATATAACATCGATCCGTAAGTTGCCTTGAATTTCATGATATTTATTTTGGAATTTTTTTTACTGACATCATCAATATAGTACAAACTGATATCATTAATATAAGACAAAATAAAATCATTAATTTACTAGTAACTGGTATCATAGTTTACTGGTATCATTAATACACTACAAACCAATATCTACTACAAAATGTTATCATTAATGTACTAGTTACTGGTATCATTGGTATAATAGTTTACTGGTATCATTAATACACTACAAACTAATATTTACTACAAAATGTTATCGTTAATGTATTAGTTACTGGTATCATTAATATAATAGATTACTGGTATCGTTAATACACTACAAACTAATATCATTCTGCTACAAAATGATATCATTAATGTACCAGCTACTGGTATCATTAATATAATAGTTTACTGGTATCGTTAGTACACTACAAAATATGTCATTCTGCTACAAAATGTTATCATTAATGTACTAGTCACTGGTATCAATAATATAATAGTTTACTGGTATTATTGATACACTACAAACTAATATCATTCTGCTACAAAATGATATCATTAATGCACTAGTTACTGGTATCATTAATATAATAGTTTACTGGTATCATTAATACACTACAATCATTCTGCTACAAAATGATATTATTAATGTACTAGTTACTGGTATCATTAATATAATAGTTTACTGGTATCATTAATACACTACAAACTAATATCATTCTGCTACAAAATGATATCATTCATGTACCAGTCACTGGTATCATTAATGTAATAGTTTACTGGTATCATTAATACACTACAAACTAATATCATTCTGCTACAAAATGATATCATTCATGTACTAGTCACTGGTATCATTAATGTAATAGTTTACTGGTATCGTTAGTACACTACAAAATAATATCATTCTACTACCAAATGTTATCATTAATGTACTAGTCACTGGTATCAATAATATAATAGTTAACTGGTATTATTGATACACTACAAACTAATATCATTCTGCTACAAAATGTTATCATTAATGTACTAGTTACTGGTATCATTAATATATGTATATATATATTAAAAAAAGGAACCAAGTTTTCTTTCTCATTCTCTTCCAACATTTGTAATAATTCATGATGGCAAGACGGAAGTGATATCCGTGAATATCTCTTCTCTCCAGACTATTTATTCACACAACCTATAATTTGTAAATATGCATTAATATTGCGGATACAGTATACGGATACAGTATAGTGGATACGTAAAGTATAGTGGATACAGTTATGTAAAACTGCTTTGAAAAATTGAATAAGAGATTTGACAGAACTTTGATCTGCATGATAAAGAATGTGCTGGGTGTTAATAGACTATGCAGTTCAGTCACTTTGATTGATGAACCTTATCTGCGTCAAAAGGGTCATTTCTAAAACAGGATTATCATACTGTGACGTATAGAAGTACAACCACACAGACTGATTTGTCATGTTCTTGCTTCTTGCCGTGTGTTCTTTTAGGCGCTCTACGAGCACATCAAAATAAATGTTGTGCCTACAAATCATTCTTAAGACTGGTTATCTTCTCATAGCATCATAAAGTAATGCTGGTATGTTCAATTTTATGCACTCTCTCTCTCTCTCTCTCTACATATATATATATATAGATATGAATTATGGAATAGTTGTTGATTTTGTCTCCATTTTAGTGCTCATGGCATGCCGAGGAATCCTTACGACCCTAATCATTATACCGGGGGAAGTTCCAGTGGCTCAGCCGCAGCAGTAGCATCGGGTACTAGACTTTGTCAAAGAAAACGGGAAACATTGGTTAAATCCTCCAAAACTTCACACTTAATACTGATTATCTGTTTGCAAGTGGGAACTCTCAAAGTGAATGGAGTAAACTTTCAACACAGACTTGACTGTCACAGGTTGTTTGTGGCAACAGATTCAAATTTGTCAATGATACTTGAAGGTTCAGCCACAGCCACAGCCTACAACACACTCACAGCACATGGCATAAAGGCCTAACCTACTTAGGCCTAGCCTACTAAGGCCTAACCTACTAAGGCCTAACCTACTACCTAATTATATGATTAAGTGCAGGATTGTTGTTGTTCTTGTTGTTGACAATAATTCTAGGTCGAATAAATTCTGGGAAGAATTTGTTATTATGGGTTAACAACAAACTGGTCGTCCATTTCTTGAGGCCAAGAGCCGATTCATGGCATTGCTAGGCAACAGTTTGCTAGTTACTTGAATAACTTGATTGACAAAGAAATAAATCTGGCGTGCTATGGGTTGTGAAATAGTATTTATAAAAAGGAGCCACCTGCTTTTAGAGGTATCCCACACTTGGAGGGAGCTATTTACCTCTTGTGCTTGTGGTACGGTTATTTGCAGTGATGATCTTTGCACAAGTCACCTAATCTTTGGTCTATATCCATCTTTCCTCAGGTCTGGTGCCTGTCGCCATAGGAACCGATGGGGGTGGATCTGTCAGAGTGCCAGCCACTCTCTGTGGTAACGTTGGGCTAAAGCCGACCTTTGGAAGGGTCTCTCTCGGAGGCAACGAGGTATCCTGTCACTCGGTCGTCCACGGAGGTCCCATCTGTTCCAATGTGAACGATACAGCTCTAGTTTACAGTGAGTGTGATTAAAACTCTTCTTTTTGAAGGAAAATCATACAGGATGATAGTTGTTTTGACTAGTACTGGTGCTGTGGCCGAATGGATAAGAGAGGGTGGCATTTGAAGCAATCAGGCTTTAGCAATCGGGAGGTTCGGGGTTTGATTCCCAGCCCGGTCATAGTAAGGTGGGTTTTACATCCAAGAACGATCTATGGTGTTCCCATCTGAAATGATTTTCTAAATTGAAAAGATTCCAAATTTGAGTTAAAATGTTGAATGGGAAGCCACCTGACGTGTAAGTTGTAATCCATAAGCCCTTGTCAGATGCAGTAAAGTGCACTCTGGCACATAGTACGGGGAGGGGGGGGGGGATTTGAGAGTGGTATCACATTCTGTATCCCCCCTGTATGGTTCCTATTTTGCCTCTCACATCCCCCTTCCCAATTGTATTGAGCTCAATAACAACCCTTCCCTCTTCTTTGCAAAAGGGAGTGGTGCTTTCCCCCCTGTAGTTTATATTTATATTTTTTTTGTTGAGTTTAACAATTGATTTGGCACCTTCTGTGTACAGGTAACATCTTCCAATTGCAAATGAAAACCAACCCATTTCCTATGACATGTTTTACCCAGAAGCATGTCACAGAAAATAGTTGTTAAAAGAAGAGGATGTGTCTTCACTTTTGATGGCAGGTTTAAATATTTCTACCTTACAATGCAAAGGAACAAATTGTATACTTAGCACTGATTCCCCCCCCTTCTCTTTATTATCATTTAGTACGGGTGTTTTTGATATTGTTGCTTTTGGCTTTTACATTTTATGACTTATTGGTTCTATATATATTTAATATTTAGGTTTTTGTTACTATTTGGTTTTAGGTTTTACATTTGTAAAGCGCTTTGAGCAGCTTTGCTGATTTATGCGCTATATAAATATTACTTTATTATTATTATTACTTATGTATTATTTAGCAATTTTAGCCGGCCCTGACCCCAAGGATCCCCTCTCCATCAACCAACCTCAAGTTTCGCTAGCAGAATACAACAGACAAGATCTCAGCGGTCTTAAAATCGGAATCGATTGGGAATTTTTCCGGGTAATAATATTTTTGCATTTGTAATACGGTGGATGTGAATGACATAATCAGTGATTGCTCCCACTCCCCTAACCCTCTTAGACAGGGGTTCCCTAATTGGGGTTCATGAACCCCCAGGGGGTGCGTGAGTCCATCCCAAGGGGTTCGTGAGACGTTTCTGAAAGTCAAAACTAGAGTACCTTTTGGTGAACTAAAATCTGATATATCATATAATTTAGTCAAACATCGTTTAGTCAAACATAATTTAGTCAAACATAACAAAAATCGTACCTATCAACCAACTCTTTTCGCGTTCCATACGCATATGTTGCCATAGTAGTACCGTATCGTTCATTTTTCATTACATTATTGCACTGTTATGCGTATTTTAGTATAATAATGACTCAGATCGTGTCTCTAAAAGTTGGGGGTTCGTGGACAACTCTGACATCCACAGGGGGTTCGTGGGGGAATAAAGTTAGGGAAACCCTGCTCTAAGGCTCTGTGTCAAAAAGAGGGCGCTGTTTATATTGTTTTATACTTTGCATCTGCAGATCTCAATATCTATACTTATAGTTTGTTACTTTTGACTGCAAACATGTAATGTCCTGCTGTGGGATTCATGATAGTACTCTGGTCTTACCACCAACACTTTTAATCCCCTAACTCCAATCCTATCCCCCACCCTTCTCCCCCCTTCCCCCTCATTCACATGTGCTTCAACCTCATCCACCTTCATCACTCTTACAGCTATTTGATGATTTCCATTTTTGTTATTAGTAAATGGAGATTAGATGAAGCCTTGTTTTTCAAATTTAAAATTAATAAAAGGCAGGAAAGCTTGACATTGCAACTGGGAACTGATGCTAGAGCAAACTACCAGATGTGCCAAACAAAACAAAGAACCTGCATAAAGTACTTTTTATGGCAACAAATTCAGGCCCCCCCCCACCCATAGGAGCCCAATATGATTTGGGGGGGCTGTAACGATTTGCACGAAAACTATAACCAAAAACTTTCGTGCGCATCCAACATCTTAATGTGCATATCATATAGGCATGCATCGGTGGTTATTACATCGCATGTCAATAACATACAATCATTTTCCGTGTCATTACCCTTTCATATTGGTTAGAATTGTTTGGGGAAGTCGTTACAATAAAAATGATCATAATAATATCAGTTTAACCATTGCAAAACATATTGCAAATTATTTTTCTTTCAGTAGGTGCCCGAAAAAATTCTCAGCATATTGCCCGAATATTCAAAAAAATATTTGGTTGGGGGGTGGCTGCAGCCCCCCCCCGGTCCCCCGGCCTCCTACGGATATGCCCCCACCTCAACCCTCCATACCACCATGATGCATATATTACATAGTTCTCTATGACTTGATTGTTTATCTACAGGATTCAGATGTCGAGGTGGTGAGGGCTTGCGAAGCAGCCGTCGATCACCTCCGTACTAAGGGTGCGGAGGTCGTCGGTGTTCAGATCCCAGAACTGCAAGAGTTGAGGATAGCGCACACCATGATCATCTTCTCAGAAATGAGAGAAAGTTTTGATGAAAATTACGCCGAAAATTTGCATAAGCTAGTGAGTTTTCCCTTTTCTTTTTTTTCTCATCTCTCAATGATGGGGGAAGGTTGGAAGGTGGAGAGAAGCTTCAAAGGAACCATGCAAAAAAAAAGCAGCATTTAAAAAAAAAAATGGAACTTGAAGCAGCTGCCAAAATCCTGCTCAGCTAGGATGAAAATGGTCTGTGGCATTCAATATTCTATATAGTTGCCTCTCTCACTTACACACTAAATCATCAAAGTAATGTAGTCTCTAAGTTCTCACTAGCTGAACCCTTCCCATCACTAGATAGCTGACATTTTGGCCATTCATGGCACCTTCATTTTTCCATATGAAAATGATCATGTAGAATATGTAGCTATGAGAGGAGCCCAAAGTTTGCACCGGTAATCCATCTTGGAGACCTGGATCATAGAAGGCCGTAATTGGGTCTAAATTTGTCTCAGGTTTCCCCAACATTGCTTCACGTGTACTTCCATTCATGCTATCAAACATGTAGGCCTCTCCAATCCCCCCCCCCCGCCCCTCCCCCCAAAAAATCCTGCTTGATAACATATTTAAAAGAGAAAAGATATTCTTCTGTTGCTTCTTGGCACTTTTCCCTTAGGAGAACACATGGGTGGCTATGGACCTGTCTCCTGAAGGACAGCTCATGCATAAATAGATATGTCAAAAAGAGTTGGATTGTACCTACAGATGATCCAGTTAAGCTGTTTATTATCAAATATATTCCAATTTCCCAGGGGGGGGGGG
>KN882207.1:140157-168715 GCA_000934455.1 Apostichopus parvimensis
GATATACACATATATGTTTATATAGATATATAAATAAAAACAAAGGGAAAAAAGTCAATACATGCATGAAAATACATCCAATTAGAACCAAGCATTGCAATACAAAGAGATGAGTTTAGTACTCAGGATGTGCTCAGAAATAGTTGAGTGCCGGGCAGATTTGTATGGTAGTGTGATCCACATCCTGGGGTTCTAAGGGGTGGGGGTGTCCACCCCCGCCTTTTGGAATTTTTTTTGCAAATGAGGTATAATCAGATGGCAAATGGTGCTATCTGTTTCTGTTACCAGAGCAAACTTCTGTGCCAAGTATTCACCCATATGTTGGTAATGGTAAAATTTAATTAAATTAATCGTCAAAAAAGGGGTTGGACCATGGAAATGTTTAAAATACTGTTTGTACTGGGCGGCATTCAGGACTGCCGGGTGCAGCTTCCCAGGCGTGAGCACATCCCTGCTCCTAACAATTCCTTAGAACAAAGTGAGGGCAAAGAATTGCTAGAGAAGGATATTATACTGTATCTATGCTTGACTAGAGAACATCTCCTTCATATTGTTTGTATGCTTTACTGGTTAATGGATACTTCAACATTAATCACTGACTGTGGACCACTGGACCAACTGTACCTACTAAAATATGTTAACTTACCATGTTTACCAGCTAGTTTTAGCAAAAATCAACTCAAACCCTGCCCCTAATAAATGTGCATAATATCAACCTGAACATATGTCACCATGTACCCGCTAACTACCAACATATTAATACCAATTATAGATAAATTCTGACTTTTGTTAGCAGAGTTATTAGCATTTGAAGATTTTTACGTTTGACCCTGTGACCTCATTATCATTCATGAGATGAGGACCAAAAACAAAAGGGTTCTTCTACTAAGTATGGAGCATCTATGTACCAAGTATGACTTCAATCCAACTTGCCAGTGTTGAGTTATTGTGCTTACAAGCCAAGGGGATCAAATACACACACATGCATACACACGCATACACACGCAATCACCATCGCATAGATTCCTTGAGCTTTCGGGCAAGGAATCAAAAAGTGGTGATTTGGGGTCAAATTTGGGCTGATAATGAAACTTCTCAAATATCTGTCAGGATACACATAACAGATTCCCAGAACGCGGAACAAGTCTCTCACCAGAAAAAAAAGAGGGCTAACCGATCATACGTCTGTTTGTGGGAAGCATTAAAAAAGTGGTGATATTTTGCCATGTTTCATAAAAAGCGTACAGCTAAGCTCTTTTGAAATTTGGCCCAAAATAGCCACTTTTCTTTCGAATGACAAAATTGTCAAATTTCAGCTGAAAATATTTGTCAGGATGCCCATAACAGACTCCCATCACTGCAGCATTAGCTTCCACAATTCTGTGGAAGAATGTTTTCTTGAAAAAAAATGCAACTAGTTTTCTTATAAGTATGTTTTTTTGCCTTACGTGTACTTTGATGGCTGTTTCCGAGGACCTCTCCTCACTCCGTTGGTCGGTGCTCACGAACGAGACCTCTTTCCTGGCGGTCCTCTGTCGGCATACCGGGCACCTCATGTCTGGCGAGGGGTTCCGTGTCTGCAGTACCGACATGCACTCGCAACAGTAACAGTGTCCACAGTGAAGCACAGCCCACTGAATATGAAACAGATGGGAAGTTTGGTGTCGACAATTATTCTTTCCTGACTGTTTGTTGCTTCGCTCATTTTAAAGAGGGCTATACGTCACATTGCTAATGCCCCACCACTTGGACATACTAGTGGAATATTCAAGTCCCTAAATTTATTAAAACTTGGTGATATTATAACAGTCTAGGTTGCTACCTTTGCTTACAAAGCATGGAATGGATTACTACCAGTCACTTTTAATGACTTTATATGTAGTAACAGAGTCTTACATAACCATCACACAAGACAAGCCGACAACGCTCATTGCAATTTTTACCATAGCAACATAGGGAGATTCGGTCTTCGTAACAGAGCAATACAAATTTGGAATGATCTATCAAAAAATTTGAACTCCATAACTTCAAAACCCACATTCACCAGACATTTGAAAAAGGAATTTATTAACTCGTACTAGTATTATATAATCTTTTCACGTATCCATCTCAACATCATTAGGATATTATTACTGTATATTTAATCCTTACGTATATTCTGTATTATATATATTTGTACATTTTTCTTTTCTTTTCTCCCAGGGAGTCTCCTACCTTGTTAAGTCTTTTTAAGACTTTATAGGAGACTTCCTTTGCCATTGTACACAATTGGCGATAAAACAAATAAATGAATTCCAAAAAAAAATGTGATTACCTACACAGCATGTTTGATATTGACAAATTGTTTTTCTACTACCTATAAAGTTACCTTATGTTGCTACCTATCGTAACCATCTGCCGTTGCCCGTTGTGCTACTATATGTTCTTACCTATGAAAAATCATAACTTTCACAATAGATATCTAACATAATGTCTTACACCATTTTGACGCTGAACACGGCGCACACTTTTCTGTCTTTGTCCTTCTCTAGTTTACTCCCCACCCTCGTTCCTTAATCCTCTCTTTGTCCATCTACAGTGTATCTCCTACCTCTCCTCTTCCCCCTGTTGGTTTCTTTCTCCTCTCCATCCCTTGTCTACTAATCCCCTTACATCTATCTCTTTGTGTTCACCCTGCTCATTAACCTGTCTGTATTCTGTGCGTGTTTTTGTCCCTTCTGTTAAGTCTGTAACTTGTCATTCAGCCTCTGGGGAAGATCCTGCTAGGATCGAAACGTCAGGCCCGCTTACTCTTACACATTCTCTTACAAAGGCTCTTATAGTGCATAAGCAGTTTGCCAACAGGTTTGTTTTATTTTGAATACAGAGCATGAGAGCTATTAAAAACAGTGTTTGATTATCTCTGATCAGTGTCGTTAATATTCCAGTGACAGGTATCGCAACCTCATCCCGTTTGAAACATTCCGGTTGGAAACATTTGAACAAACATACATGACGTTTTTGTTTTCAGTTGTTACTAAATAACTGACATATAGAAACAGGTACCTGGTACCCCTACAAGACCCATAATTAGGTCACATTCGCTCCATTGTTGCTTTGCTACCAATAACAATGGAAGTTTTAACTAACGCCATACTACCGCTATACGGTCTTCGATCCCTACCCAGATTGATACACGAGCTGTACCTCAACTCCGTATGAACAGACTTGTACATCTGTGAATCTAGCAGAACCTGAAACAATCCATCTAATTTTGCAAATTTTTTTATTTTTCATGTTATAGCAGCTGGCAACTCAGACTTTGAGATTAAAATCAAGGAAGCTCTCTACATCAAAAAACTGAAACCAGTTTTAAATAGTCAGCTATTCCAACATGGATCCTCCTACCTACTCAATGTATTTTAAACTTTGCTACAATTATCAACATGGTTAATCATATTTATGTTATCACGAAATGGCTACAGACTTATGGAACTATATATTTTTAAAGCCTTACTCTACCTGAGGAGGAATATGAGATATCTTCGAAAACGTTCGAACAAACATGACGCTTGTAAATATTATTGTTTTGTTTATTTGGTTCTGTAAATGTACAACTCTTCCTAAACTTTTTGCAAATATGATAACTTTTTGACACAGTCTTCAATGCAGAGATTTCCATTATGCCAAAAAAAAAAAGCTTCAGCATGTGTCCTTTGTTGTTCCCCACCTATACCTCTGGCAATCTTTGGCTGTTTCCATAAGTGTGCCCCATGTGATCTCATACATGTTTCTTACCTGTGTTTGGTGTGGTCTCCTATTTTGAGCCCAACCTGTACCCCTAGTAGTCGATTATCTACTATTACCTCTGTTCACCCCGCTTATCAGGTCTCATATATATACTAATACCTTTACCCCTCTTACCAGCTCTTGTAGTGTTCTCTTACCCGTAGGCTATCTGTACCCCCTACCCTGTATCCATAAATCTCAATCATGTTTCCATAGCCCCCCCCCTCCTTTCTGTAGGCTAACCTGTTTCCCTATTGGGTCTGCTATATGTACCCCTACCCTACACCCAGACCTGTGCAGCTGCATATCTGTACCCCGTCCTGTACCTGTTATTAGACATTACCTGTGTCCCCAATGGTCTCGTACATATAGGACAGGGATCTGGGTTGATCCCTCCCAGATTACTCTGAGCCTTTTCCAGGTTTTGAAGGTAAACCAGCTGGCCCATCTTCTGCCTAAGCTCACTGGACGCCACAAAACGGTCATTCAGGAGTTTGGCTTTCTGACCTTCGATCTGTTGTCACACAAAAGAATTAAACAATAACTGAGGTCAAAGTGCACATAGGAAGTTTAAAGGTCAACTAAAATGAATATCAAATTAGGCTCATGATGCACAAATGTTATTTTCAGAAGTTTGGCTTTCTGGCCTTCGATCTGTTGTTACACAAAAGAATTAAACAACCACTGAGGTCAAAGTGCACATAGGACGTTCAAAGGTCAACTAAAATGAATATCAAATTATGCTCTTGATGCACATCTGTTGTTACACAAAGAATTAAACAACCACTGAGGTCAAAGTGCTCATAGGAAGTTTAAAGGTCAACTAAAATGAATATCAAATTATGTTCTTGGTGCACAAATGTTATTTTCAGAAGTTTGGCTTGCTGGGCTTGCTGGCCTTCGATCTGTCGTTACACAAAGAATTAAACAAATATTGAGGTCAAAGTTCACATGGCAAATTTAAGGTCAATTAATAGGAATATCAAATTGTGCTCTTGTTGCACAAATGTTATTTTCAGAGGGCTTTCTGGCCTTCAATCTGTTGTTACACAAAAGAATTAAACAACCACTGAGGTCAAAGTGCACATAGGAAGTTCAAAGGTCAACTTAAATGAATATCAAATTATGCTCTTGATGCACATCTGTTGTTACAAAAAGAATTAAACAACCACTGAGGTCAAAGTGCACATAGGAAGTTCAAAGGCCAGCTAATATGAATATCAAATCATGTTCTTGATGCACAAATGTTACATATCTGTCTTTAATGCTAAACAAAATTACCCCAAGTTTTGACAATTTAACTATTTTTAATTCTTAACTGTAATGTTTGCTTGTTGGAAAAAAATATTCCAGAGAGAAAGATCCAGTATCACTAATTTGTGAAGAAAAGTAAAATATGCAATAGAGAAAATTCTAGTCCAGTCCAAGTGGTCCCCTAATTCAAAGTTTTACAAGATTGAGATTTTGCTCTTTTCGGTTAGTTTCAAGTTACTACTTTTTCATGGCCCAGTACAGCAAAAGAGAAGAATAAATAAAAAAAAAAAATAAAATAAATCAATAAATAAATCAATAAATAAATAAAAAATACAGCAAAAGAGAAGAATAAAGAAAAATCAATCAATCAATAAAAAAAAATTAAAAATTATAATAATAATAAATAAAAATTAAAAATAATGTAAAATAAATAAATAGAGGGCCCCTGAAAGTATATCTCTTTAGGTTCTTCTCTTATATCCTTGTTCACATGATGTTGCGACAACTTGGCGGAGAAGCCACCAGGAGTACTGTGACATATCTAGTAATATATTTGTACTAAATAACTTTGCTTTTTATGTTAAAAACAGCAACAACAAAAAATTTAAAAAAAAGAAAGAAAAAAAAAATATATAAAAGAGAGCTACTTTTTACCAACTCCAATAAGATACAAACTAGCAAATAATGTCTGATGTTGACTACTTACCTCCTCGGGTAATAAGATGTACGGCTGAGATTCAGGGTCGTACGGTTCGTCTGGTAATTTGACCCTTAACCTCATCTTGGCCATGTCAAGCTCATCCATGGCAGCTACTCGCTCCAGCAATGCTCCCCAGTAAGCTCTGAGAGGCTGAGAAAGAGGAAGGTGTTAAACTTATAGTTAACAAAAATTTAAGCATAACACTTAATAGCATCAACCAGAAATAGTTATCAACAGATAACATTTTTAAAAGTGTTTTTATGGGGGTGTTTTGTCAAAATCATTTTGTGCAGAAACCCACAGGTGCCCGCGAGGGCACTTGTTGTAATCCGGTCGGTCATGTGTGCTAAAAAGTCCATAGCAGCAAATTGCGACAACCATCGCCCTTTATCGCACCGTCTCCTCGCTAGGCCGATCGACTTCCAGCAGGAAACAGAATGAATTATGAAACCCATATCACTGACACCATACAACTGAGGACGACATTTGGCTTCATTCTTTAATTCTTCCATTTTTACTTCCTCGACATTTAATGCCCACACAACCATGCCCCCCCCCCTACCTCCCCCTCAACCTCTCAATAGAAAATATTTCGCTTCATTTTATCGCGGGACCACAAAAAGCTACCTTAAACTCCTTCTGCATTTGCTCAATCATCTCGAGGTGAAGGGTCCCTTCCTCGGCGGTCCACGGGTCACCGTTGACCTGTTTAAAGAATGCCAGGAGGGTTTTCAGTATTTTCTGTAGCTCGCTCATGGCCCAGGTCCCCCTGGGCCGGACGGTGTAGTTGCCTACGTTATCGTCTTTGTCGTCGTCGTACGAGGTGCTGGGCGGTTCTTCTGCCAGCGTATCCAATTGGTTTCTAGTTGGAGCAAAACGAAACACCAAACATTTTAAACATCAAAAGAATGGGTAAAGGAATCCTGGTGAACTCTTTATCAAGTTTGGGTCTTTTTTGTTGTTTGATAACTAATAAAATTTGTGTAATCTAATTTAATTATTTCTTCAAGAGCTCCATTTAGATCGCTTAAGGGACTTCATATAGCAAGCAAAAGAGTACATGCATTAAAGAGTAAAAAACATTCCACACAGTTAGTTGTTTATTTTACCTTTGCTCAAAAGCAAACAGTCTCATTTCGTATTCCTGGAGGGCTCCCTCAACTTTGCAGAAAAGGCAACTGTTAACGAAAGAAAAAAGAAAAATCGGAAACGTCAAGCTTCTTTCTACGTAAGTTGACGTAATTTTTTTTCATTATACCAAACCGGGAAAGATTTGGTGCTTACCTGTTGAACAACAAATGAATGAAAAAAAGTTCTGTGTAAAAACTCGACTAAAAATAGTTGTATTTGTTTAACAATTTTGACTATTTTGTTGCTATGTGCTACCAGATAACTCAATACCCAAGAAATAAAGAATTCATAATCATTTTAAATTCACCAGAACATGGTTGAGGAATGTTGAAGCTAGTTACATGCCCGATGATGATATTGGTTACCAGGGTCAAAATTGGTAACATTCCACCATAAAAATATCATAAAAATATGAAAAGAAAAACCAAGAGATTGTAAAAGCTAGTTTCAGATCCTGGTGGCACTATGACATCACGGATTTACAAAACGACAGCTCCCAGACACGACGACGGAAGAAGATGTTTCTTAGCTGTTTGGGGAGAGTTTGGTCTTCGCTTATGTCGATGGTTGGGTTTGTGTCCCATTTGATATCATTTATATCTTGGACAACCACAAGTAGAAACCGGATGCAACTTTGGCCAGGAAACTAAGATGGTGTTCAAAAGTATCGCAGAATAAATTTACCTCTAAGATTTATATCAGAAGGGATGAAACCTAGCATCGGGTTATAAGCTATTTGGGCTTCGTTCACATGCACGTGTGGCTGCTTTAGTGTCGCATGAGGAACTGCCTGACAGTCCGATAAGTTTTGAAAAGAAAATTTCCAAAGCTTGTTTCATTCTACCCTAGATACCCAGGTCAATAGTTCAATATCACTATTACATTTTAAAAAACAACTAAAACGGTCTTGATTAAATAAGCATCTGTAAAATTTCAAGTTTCTTTTCCTATGTTTAGGTGTATTTTGGGGGGGGGTTGTGTGTGTTTTTTGTTGGTGGCCTGGCCTTGATAAACTCTGCTTCTGCCAGGTCTCCCCCACTTCACATCATTTGTATTTATCAATTGTTTAATTCCTATGGAATGTATTTGTATCGTATATTCAAATGTTATATGTTCACTTTGTTTATGTTATGGTGAAGTGGAAATAAATAGTTTTCAATTTCAATTTCAATTCTCTACTCACTCATTCTTAGCTCTCCCCTTGAACGGTCTCAGATGGCAATCTACCGTTGACGATACAAGTTCTGCCGTCACTGGTTTCGAGAGCCTCTTCACCCCTGCTTTGGCCTCCTTGTAACACCTCATTAGCGTCTCGACCTCTTCTTGGACGACATACTGAAGCCCTCTGCCGTCCTCGAATCTATGGTAAAAAAAAAAATGGTTAAAGATTTATGAAAAAATAAGGAGATGAAAAAAAAAAAATAATATTATCTATGAATATTCAAAGAAGAATGTACCTCTTTGGTCTTAAAAAAAAAAGGCCACAGCATTCCAAAGCAATACACAGTTATCGCTCCCCCCCCCCAACCTCCACCCCCTTCATCTCCATCCAACTCAAATTTACCAACAACACATCTCTTTAGGTTACTTACCCTAGTGTAACAGAGAAACAGAAAGTTACAAGTTAACCATTATCAGGGATGTGCCCACGCTGGGCGGCACTGGGCGGGCCCACCCAGCATTAAAAGTTACTGCCCAGCACTGTCTTAAAAATCGTGAATCCCGCCCACCACTATTTTCATTTAACATATAACAATATATTCAACATAAATTGGGCCTACCCTATGCCAAAATCATAGACTAATAATGCATCAGTTTCGCATGCGAATAAACATAACTTACGGCTCTCAATCGGTCCTTTGTAAAATCTCTTTGAAACAAACTAATAACTTTTACCAGGTACGTAATATATTTCACTCAAAAAAAAATTAAAAGATGTAAATTGTTAGCAAAACTAGTACTTGTGTATGTGCTTAAAAAGCTACACAAGTGCCAGCATTTGGCATCTGAGCACCTTCAAAAATCTTCTAAATTGGAGGGGGACACCCCTCCCCCTTAGACCCCTACCCCAGGACGTCGATCAGTATACCCGGCACTCAGGAAATCCTGGGCACATCTCTGCATTATGATATACCTGTTTATCAGATTGTCCATCGCACTGCTCCCTGATGGAGCCTCATCTTTGATCTTGGTGATTAACTCTTCATCTCGTCCCTGTTGCATCAGGTACATTGAGGCTTCTAGCCACCAGCCAGGTCCCTTCTTCAAATTTACCTTATTTGAGTGAAAATGAGAGCACATAAACCACAGATAAATATGTTCCAATTCTAACCAACCCACCAATTTTATTTTAATATTTTATGTCTGAGCATCAATTTTGTTACTACTTCTGTTCTGCAAATCAACATAAAATGTTGAATAATTGTTACCATACAAAGATAAGGTAAGTACTAAGTTAAATTAGGTTCAAGTACGGTTTAACTAGAGTCTATTCTGTTCAGCATAGCAAGCTATACACACATGTTATAATATACCACTAAATTTATTTTTTTTATGCAAAAATGAAACAGATCAGACCAATGATATTGTGTAGCACAGCCATCTGAAAAACTTTAGGACTTTCCAGAAAATTTGATCAAAATCAAGGATACATCCGTGTGGGATTCTATCGATTTAAATCTCGTTTTATGCAGTCATTTTTATCACAGAAGCAGTTTACCACAGCAAAATATATTAGTACGAATCTTCAGGAACTGAAAAATCGCGATGTCCCATAATTCCAAACTGCAAAATTGATGACGTACTCACAACATAATAAATGAAATTACATGAAACGAAAAGTTCTAGGAAAAGCAACTATTTTCTTCTCCTCTTGATTTCATCTGGTCTGTCAAAGGTGGGGTCCTTCTCCACCAGGGAGTTTACTTTCTGGGTCACAGGCAGGGGGAGCTTGCAGACAAGTTATAAAGTGGAGGCATAGAGGGCACTCACCTTTCCCTCCAGGGAAGTAATCTTTTCAGAGATCGGAAAGAGAGATTGTCCACAGGCGTTTAGATTATTGAGAGCTTTTCCCATGTACTTGACTCGCATTTCTTCCATCTAGCAAGTCATAGAAAGCAAAAGCAAATAGGAAAAATAGTGAAAGATATTAAATATTTTAATACACATGACAATATAATTTTTTTATAGAGAAAGAAATGGCATTCTAAAAGAAAGCATTTCCTTCATACATTCTTTAGAACAAAAATCAGAATATTTCCTATGGAATAGAGGATATGGAAAATTGGGTTGAAGACATTGTTTATCAAAAGGCCAATATTTATACAACTTTGGGTGTGACGATCACTTCTCACATTGTCCGTTGGGTAAATATTGTTAGAATCAAATACACCCACATCTAAACAATTACTGAACTTTTACCCTACCATCTGAAATTTTATGAAAAACGGAATGAAAACGAGTTTTTCACCTGTTGTGTTAGTTTCCCGTCTCTCGTCGTGGGGGCCACGCCCTCGTGTTTCTCTTCCAGTAGTTTGCCGAGGTTGTGCATGGCGTGAAATATCTGTAACGAATCCACCTTCAATTTTCCATTCTGCTCGTCTTCGTTACGTAACACCTCTCGATATTTCTCTATGGCTGACACAACCTTCCAGGAAAGAAATTAAACCGATCTGTAAACCGTCGACACTTCTCAAATCAAGAGCAAATCTCCTTCAAGCCGAAAGTTCCCTTTGCTCTCCTCCATTCTTTCACAATTTGAAATCATTTATTCTATGATTATGTGAAATAAATCTACAAACGAAGTAATTAAAAGGGCTCTAGACTTTTAGAACCGACAACTATTTACCAGTATTGTAGTACTCTATAAGTACTTGGTACTTGGAGTTCTGCTCCAGTACTCTTAGCAACTATCTTGTGGGTATTACAGGACTCGTTCTTGGATCATGATAAATACTTGTACTTGATTTAAAATACTCAGAAAGTCCTCCCCCCCCCAAAGTGCCGATTCATGAAGAAGGCACTCATACTCCGTAATCAGATTCCAGAAAAACTTTACTAGGACACTCGGTAATCCATGCTCCGATTTCAAATGCCGGTACTCGGACCGTGGTACTCTGAGGTACACAGAACCTTAAAGATAGTCAGTATAGGCCCCAAATTATAGCACGCAATAGTTGCTAAAAAATTTCAAAAAGTACTTTTTATGGAACACACTAAGACGACTGACTGTCCCCAGTGAGGAAAATTTCCTTGAAGGTTGGAATAATAAACGGTTTAATAGTTTTGACCAAAGGTGACCATATTGGAATATCTAGCATAATCGGGGCCCATACAGCATACCTTTAAGGCATCAGAGATACGTGGTACCCTATTCAAAGTACTTTACTACCATACTACAGCTAGTGACAAGGTCAAGAGGTATCATAATAAAACAAACTCCAGCAGATGTATTTCATGAGATGATGGACCTACCTCTCCTTCAATCATATGCATCGCTGCTTGTCCATTGATCGCACAGACCAGCTGCCTCTGTGCCTCCTCGCACTCTAATTTGGCTTTACCGATCAGGGACTGGAGTAGGTCCTCCATCTTCATGGTGCTCTGGTTGAGACGGATGAACTCGCCTCTCACAGCCTGAGGGTGGCAGCAGGCCTGACGGAGGCTCAGGAGGGGGAGCACCAGCTATAAAAAAATAAATAAATACCATATATTAAAGTGCTGTTATCATGAAATAAAACATACTCAAGAGCACCGTACAAAAGAACCAATACCTGGAATATAAAATTACCAAACTTAAGAAAACCTAAAAATAATAACAACAGCAGAAAAAGTAAGACATGATATAAGACAGGGTTATAAACCACAATAAAGAACATAAAAAATATAAATATACATAAAAAATGGGCACAGTTATGTGAATAAAACAACGAATAAGATTAATGCCCATACTCAAGCCTAAAAAGAGAAGTTTTCAAATGCTTCTTAAAAGTGTCAATAGATGTGAAATTTTTCAAGTGATGAGGAAGAGAATTCCATAGTTTAGGACCTGCTGCACTGAAAGAACAATCTCCATATGTGACTTTGCTAGTACGATTAATAACAAGAGAAAGATGACTTTGGGACCATGGGAAAGTGGCAAAGAAGGACCCAATGGGCTGGTTTTCACATTTCCCTCCCCTCTTGCCCCCCCCCCCACACACACATACACACAGAGAAGTCCCAACAAATTGTCATTTTCATTTTGTGTCCTAGTCAAGTCATCATTTCTTTTAGAAGTTTAGAACTAATTTCTAATTTGATGGTAGGTTTTCCCATTCTGATATTTATTTAAATTTGATATCAGTCAGAGTACCAAACTTGGAAAGGAATATTTATTCCAATTCTGTTATACCTGGCAAAAAGAATATGTGACAGTCAATGTGTTGCCATGGCAACTCATAGTTGAGAGTATCGAGTTCGGACGTTCGTACGTATACATACGAAGAACAACTTTAAAAATCCCAATTACTGAAAATAGGCGGGGTATAACCTTGAAACCTTATAACACATGTTGGGACATTAAATTAATGAATACTTTATTTGGCTCTCCTGAAAGAAAAAAGACTATAAAATACCAAAAGGTAACAGAAGAATGGATCTTTCTTACCTTGGCTAGTTTTTTCCTGTCCATGTCCGATAACTTCATGGATGTTTCTGCCTTCACTCGAGTTAGAGTCTGCATGGTTCAAAGAGATGAGGGCAAATGTCAGTAGAAATATGATAAAACTGTTTTGTAATTCATCACCATGGTTACAGTCTGACATCAGACAAAAGTAGATGGAAACAAAATGTCTGCCCTATAAGCAACTGCCAAAGATAATATACATTAGGTCACAAAATTCACTAAAATTATTATTGAAAGTTTAGGAAATTATTTTCCCATACTATTCTTTCTTTTTGATCTATTTATTTCATTACTGCAAAAGACAAAAAACCAATGCAACCTTGCACTTTACTGATAAACACACCAAAGACAAGCATTGAGAAGAAAATTGAGAAGAACATTCTTGTCTTTTGTTGAAGTCACAATCTTAAATTCAATCTTAAATTAACACAGATTTTGAATTTCTTTTATGAGTGATGAGTCATATGAGTGAAATATCTGATGTGATGTTGTCAAGGGGATAACCAGAGAGTTGTAACAAGTCAATTTAATTTCAATTTTGGTCATGTGGAGACTAGCCAATTATTTTCCTGAGAGAGTGGACTCATCGACTATGGTAACTGAGCGAATGCATTAATAAGAGACGAGATTGATGAGGCCTGGCTAGGGGATGGCGGGGGGGGGGGCAGGGAGCATTTAGGTTTTCTCACCAAGTTAAACTGGGAAGCACAGCCTTCATGTTTTCTCTTGTAGTAATGAGCTTCGACCGGAGAAAAATTTAACCAATGAACCTGCTCTGTTTGAGATGGGATGTTAATCTGAAAGGAAGTGTAAGAAAAAGATAAAAGAAATAAATAAATAAACTTAAATGTATAAGAAAAATATATAAGATATGACACTGCATACCCATTTATTTTTTTCAAAATGTAGTAAGGCATCAAAAATAACCCCAAACAAACTTTTAAAATTCAGAAACAAACTTATGATTATATATCACTGAAATCTGCACCTTTCATCAAAACCATCAAAACCCACATTTTCATAGAATATTCTACAGTGAAAATACGGAATTTTCAATTTTAATGTTGTTTTTTTTGAGATTGCATCTGGCAACAGTGGAGTGAATGATGTCATTATGGCAATTCAGAAGAAATTGTTCTTGTGTTTGCTTTAGAAATTTTCAACGCACTGATTTCAGAGAGGAAAATAATATTGCTACAACAAAAGTTGCATTTTGACGAAATTCTAAATTACAGAGCTAAGTAAACATTCTAAATGTATCAAGATATCAAGGATAAATCAACAAAAAGATATAACGCAGAAGTACAGCTTCTCTGAAGAGTATTTTCGGTTATTATGACATTCTCGGATCAACTACCATGATCCAATCTACGAAAGAATCAAGGGATTAGCCAAATCCAGACCAACCGTATCTTGAGTTTGAGAAAATGTACGAAGATTGGGTTTTCAACAAACAAAATTTTTCTTTTCAAAAAATGTGTCATGGTGTCTGCAACAATAACATCCCTTTAAAACAAGAATATATATTAAAGTATGAATACACTATTTATTCACAATATTGTATAAGATATTGGAGTCGTAGTTATGCTAACCCAGACCGTGAAATTGCTTCGTCCCTAGAAAAACAATTTCTATAGATGTCACAACCTAAAAACAGAATAGCATTCATGTTATGATGTGTATCAAAGCACTGCCTGTGATTTTCTTACAACTTGCCAAAGAAAAGAAAAAAAAGTAATTGTTTTTGAAAATCTGAATTTGGCAGTTCTAAATGGACAGATGAGTTGAAGACTAGTATAACACGGACAACACATCAAAATAACAATATTTTTGGAGTCGTTGAGTTACGTTAATACAACGTCTCGGTGAAAATTGCCAAATTGTAGCGTTGTATGTAACGTGAAAACACATCAAAAACAGGATATTTGTCCAATTGTCACATATAGTGGACCAAAGCACCTTTGACAAGTAGGTAAATTTTTGTTAAGACGTAACATCAGCGTAACTTGTCAACTAAAAATCACATTTATGACATATTGCCCAATTTTAGTGCAACACAGCTAACCTCGATAACTTTTGTCGACACGATGAAAACATACAAAATTGTCAAGATGTAGCGTTTAATATACCAATATGCTCAGTCCACCACTGGCCTGTCTCTTCACAACTACCTTTAATAGAATCCAGTGAATTTTACATTTAAGGGTGTGAAGACTCGCGCAAAAAAGAAACGTCTAATGCTGGTAATCTGACCTAGTTTCGAATGAGGTGTAACAGAAGTGTTAGACACCACCATCGATCCCAGAAAATACACACACAGCTTGCTACCGTCGGTATTTAGACGCTAGTGTACAGTCAGTACATACAGCTACGGTCAATACCCACAGCACAGTGCACAAACGATACAGCCATGGACATCTCAGGTCCAGCTAAAGATAACAAGGTATCACTTTTCATTACTCTCTGCATTTTGTAGCGACACGAACAAAACGTCACTTGCAAGCAACGGAAAGTTAACTTTTTCAGATGGCCACACGCGGTTTGGGGTGAGTCTTCAATGCCTTTAATAGATATAAACTACTGCACCTGATCAAGGACGTCCTTCTTGGCTGTACGCCAAAGCTTCTTGGTCAACGCTGTCAGCATGGGCTCCCTATCATCCTTCGCAAAAGGCGCACAAAGTCCGCGATCCCACCAAAATTTGGTCCTGTAAGGGTCCTCGTTCAGAAACAGGAACAAGCCGTACAGATCTGTCAAAAAAGTAGCCAAATTCTCAAGGTTTTTATTCAAAAGTATCCTGATAGTTTCTATCAATAGAAAATGTGTAAAAAGCAATCAATCATGTTGCCATGGTAACATCTCCCACCATAAATTTGTACAAGAACAAGATGTGTGAATATGGTTATTGCATTCATGTTACATCCATATGTTTTGATACTTGAAAAAGATTTCATTTCAAACGAAGATAAGGGCAGAGGGAGTCTTTAGCAATATATCTTTCTCTACACGTATTGATAAGATATGCTCTAGGACCAGCAGAACCCTTGGCTTCCTGAATAGGAATTTGTGCTCTTGCCCACCAGAATTATGTGAATTGGCCTATATGTCTATGTGTCACTCTACCCTTGAATATGCAGCTCAGATTTGGGACCCTTAAAAGGTCTCAGACCAAGACAAAATAGAAAAAATTCAAAGGCAGCACGTTTTGTAACTCGTGATTTCCGTAGGCAATCCAGCGTCACTGCGATCTTGATGACTTTGAAATGGGAATCCCTCATAGAAAGAAGGAAAAGGGCCAGACTCATGCTCTTTTACCAAATTATTAATGGCCTAGTTGCAGTCCCAAAGGAGACTAATCCCTTCTTGAAACCAGGGAGACGTGGCCGCTATATTCAAATTCCACATAATCATTGTGCTTTTCAGAATAGTTTCTATCCTGGGACTATAAAAGACTGGAATACGCAATCCTTGGCCGTTAAGGAGAGCCCTAGTCTTGATGTGTTTAAACTAGATTGCCCACGCATTGTTACTAGCACTGCTGCGCTACGTACCAACATCCACATTCTGATACCCGAGAGGGGTTTTTAACGAGTATTTAACAGAAGCAGAAGCAATGAAAATGTTGTCAGGTCGTGTTTCTTCAAGGAAATACACTTTTATTTTCAGACACTTGTCTGTTATACTTCGGTAGTATCGGTATAACTTTATCTTACCATTCAACCCAGTCTGCACTGGTGTTCCAGTCACACACCATCGGTTCACCGCTGTCAAACGCAAGGCCATTTCTGCAGACTGAATCGCAAACAAAAGGTGTTAATTCACTGGCACAGTAAACACACTTGAAAATGCAAACGTCTCACGCAGTTACCAAAAAGATCTTGTACCTGCTAAATTGACAGAATTTGTCGGGTTACTTGTAAAAGGCCTTGCTTGGTATACATGGGAACTATTCAAGAGGTATTTAACTTTTTTCCCTGTGTTCTCCTAACAAGACATATACATACATTTACAGACACTTTTGACATACATACATACACATGACATACAGACTCATGACATACATACACACAAATACATATACAGACAACTTTTGTCTTTTAACTTTTTTTCCCCCAAGAACTTACTGAATGGTTGTTTAAATGCTACAGTTTTATATTTATCAAAATTTGGTTCAAATTTTATTAAATGCAAGAGTTGGAAGAGATGGAAAAGAAAAATGCAAATAAAATTGCTAATCAAAGATTGTCACCACAGGATTCCATTACAGATTATCAAAACTTACTTTGGCCGTTGGGGACTCTACCATCTGGGCCTCGTCGAGGCACACCCTCCACCATTCAACTACAGGCAGGGGGCTGGGTACGGCCATGTAACGCTTGGCATGGCGCAGTTTACTGCCTGCAGAGCATACAGAAAGAACAAAGATATAATCACAGCCTTAGAAAATGAGAGGCAAGACTTTTCTTTGTAACTACAAACAGCTAGATTTCTTTTGAAAAGAAATCCCTCCTAAAACTGCTTTCTGGGTTTTCCTGAATAGGGCTGTGTGTTAGCTGGTTACATGATATGCAAGATATAATAGAGTGGGAAGGGGAAGAGGGAGGGTGGAAGAGAGAGGGAGGACGGGTGAGAATGGGAGAAGGAGGGAGGGTGAGGATGGGAGAGGGAGGAAGGGAGGGTGAGGATGGGAGAGGGACGGGAGGGACGGGAGGGAAGGAGGAGAGGGCGGGGGGCGGGGATGAGGGAGGGTGAGGGTGAGAGAGGGAGGGAGAGGATGGGAGTGGGAAAGAGAGGGATGGGGAGAAAGGGAGGAGGGGGCAGGGGAAGGGAAAGAGGGAGGGAGAAGGTGGTGGAGGCATAAGGTGGAGGGAGAGGGCGATAGAGAGAAGGAGAGGAAGGGACATGGGAAGGGGTGAGGGAGGGGCAGAGGGAGGGAGATGAGGAGACAAGGTGAAGAGGGAGGGAAAAGGTGAGAGGAAAAGGTGGGTGAGGGAGACGGTGGTACAGTGAGGGGGAGGATAATATTCAATTAAGGGCTTGATAGCTCAGTTGATAAAGAACTGGCTTGTAATGCTTAGGTCACTATCAACAGAACAACAAATCACAACTGTGTATTTACTGCTCGGTTTTTGGAAGCATCTTGAAGGTGTTTGTCATGTACTGGAGTATACTATCCGTTGATACGTTGATTCAAATCCTCATAATTTTACCATACCACACAAAACTACATTATGTCAATGATGATATGCTTATAATATAATAATACTCAAAAGCAGTATCGTTCATATAAATCCTTCAAAGTAACACAAGCTGTGTCTTTCAATGAAACTCGCTATCCTGTTCCATTGTATCTCTCCTAACATTGATACGAGTAAAGGAAGTAAGCTTGAATGAACCAAATACCACTTACTGTTACAATGTGGCAGATCCACGTAGTTCAATTCTGTACTCAGTACGTGGTACGTCGTTATAACTATATCATGTTGGGCTAAGTAAAGCGGTTGAAGAAACTTGTGAACTCTGACCCCTCTGTATATCTGAAAGAGTCAACATTCATAGGTCAACATATTTTTATCAATTGATATCAAATAAACAAATGCACTTTTTGCTCTTGATGAGAACCTCAGGATTCATAAACAAAAAAAACCATTCCCTGACGAATTCAAGCCTTAAAAGTATCACAAATTTTTTAAGGTTGATTTTAATAAAATAAATATTAAATTTATTGAAACTGTTATGCTTATACTTTTCCTTACTGTTTTACTGAGTTTTTCAGATTTCAACTTTAGTCGCTATAAAATGTTCCAGATTTATAAACACGATTGGGTCATGGAGGCTCACACGAATTTAGACAGAGGGCGCTATCATATCGATCCTTATGCACGTGATCTATACTGTTAACAGATCTCTGAATTAAAGTACAACGATCGTATGAAAGCTCTTAATAGCGTGCGAACACAGCAAATGAACTTGCAAACAGACCACCTGCTGGGTGATTGACTAGTTCATGATTCATTTTTTCCTTTTGGCGGGTCTTGGCGGAATGAAGAAAGTGCTTTAGAAAGCACGAGTTGTTTAAGGTACGTAAAACAATTTGTTTGACTTGGGACTTAGAAAATATTTCAAAAGAGCTCTTATTCAATAACTACAAACTTAATTTAACCTTTTTATGCTACTCTCCTGATCTAAAGTCAGAGACTGAAACTCTGTCAAGGTTCGCTGAATTCCTCTTACAATAGGACCAATATAACAGCGCCCTCTGTTGACTTTGGAGCATGGCTGAAGAGCTTCATGTCAAAATTCAATGCCAACAATTTATCAACTTGTCAAAATGATGCTTTTAAATAAAAAAAAGAAAAGAAAAAAAAATAGTAAAATGAGATGAAAAAGAATCCAATCCAATCCTATAAAAGGAATTACAAAAGATAGGTATATCAACTTATGTCCCGTCTTAATAAATCATTTCTGTTTGTAATTGTCTATTTTTGAAGGATAGACTGGGGTACGTACTAGGATCTTGAGGCTGTTGGATCTGACATGGTGGTTGATTTCGTCCACCCACTGCTGAGAGATGGAACTCGGAGAGATGATCAAAGTAGCTGACGATTTCACAGGTGGCTTTGAGAGAGATAAACGATATTAACCATTTGAAAAAGAATAAAATATTAGATGATCTTGCAAATAATATTTGACTTATAGGTTAAATACTTTTCTTAGTGTGTCAATATGAAAAGATGACTCTTGGCCCCTATTTGGTTTTAATTAATTCATTAATTTATGTTGTAAGACCATTGCAAAACTCTTGGTATTGGTCCAACCTGTATTTCTATTCAAGTTTGATATTTTGGGGAAAATGCCCACTTGTAAACCATCGCTTGTCGCAGCAGTGTACTTTGCTTGTACATACTCCTAAACAGATGGCGAGTTTGAAGGTATACGTTACTTGTGCGACAGATTTAAATGCCACCAGACTGTACGAGACTATAACGAAACGATCACTAAGCAATGAAATACACTCATGTACGTTAAACAAGTTCCAACATGGGCTTGTCACAGAGTATGCCCCCCAACCATCATTCCCCCCTCCCAAAGAAAGTAATAAGAAGAAGAAGAAATAAGAAAGATATAAAACACCTCTTACTTACCTGTTTTACTTGACAATGCGGACATCTGTATTTGGCCAATAAGGGAGAAGGTAGATTTAATTCTGTGACACTCCAGTTGACACATTTGATATGCTGCCAGCTAAGACACTCTAGGCACTGGATACCGCCGCCACAGGTTACTTCATCCTCCACCTTACCACATAGACAGACAAATTTAACTTTGGCTGATCTGTGGATAAATGTGAAAATATCATAATTAAAATGAAATAATAACGATAGAGAACATTGACAGCTAAATTGTTCCAAGTTACATAAGTTACAAAAAAACAAACATTTTTTTAAAAACAAATCGCTCACTCTTCAGTCTCTGTATTGGCATCTTCTTTAGTCGAGCGAGTCCTTCTCTTCCTCTCCCGTTTACTGGGCTTCTTCTCAACCACCGTACCTGAACGAGATGATTTGTCTCGGTCTGTACTTTCATCGAGAACATCATTTGCGTTGTTGTTTTTTCTTGACTCATCGCTGAAAGCTTGATCCTCTTCTCTGCGAACCCCGTCAGCTTCAAGAACCTTTACATAACCTTCAAGGCTTTTGACAGAGGTAGCTTTAATTGCATGAATTGATGCTTGATCAAGTCCAGTTTCCATGACAACCTCATCGCCGTCTATCCCTGCTTCTCCTGATTTCTCGCTATTCTCCGCTTCCATCGTCACGACAGAATCCGTCTGTTTCACTTCCAAAGTCAAAGCCTCTTTGGCAACCGTTTCCATGGAAACGTCTTGATTGCTATCAACCTCTGGCGTGTATGGAATACTTTGATGATCAATGTCAACATCGTATGGACCCATATCGTGTTTAGGACGAAAGCAAACGATGGTCGTCTCAGTACCAGCAATGTTAACCTTCTCCCTTAATTGTATTCCAACCTCTGTTCCGACTTCCATGGCTAAACCGTCTGATGTTTTCATAGCAATCTCGTCACATGTTCCCTTCTCTTTCTCTAAAAGATCTAAACTGTCATCAACCGTCCCAACTTCTGACGAATCCCGATCCACCAACACAGAACTATTCGTACCATTCCGTATATGGTCACCACAGACGTCTTCGGCGATATCTGAAACTAACCGAGTAATCTTCAATGGCAAAGTCCCTGTTTCTATGGCAACATCACCGGTAGTTTTATCCTCTCTCATTTCTGTCGCTATCAAGCAGCTTCTGAAACCTTCAGACAAATTCAACCCACCTGACAATGTCTGCTTCGACTTATGATCAAACTTAAACCGTACATGATTACTTTCCTGAGTTAAGGTCCTATCCTGTGATCGTGTGTTTATTGAGTCACTAAATAAAACTGGCAGCTCTTTCTCAACATTCCCATTGGTTGTCGTACCTTGTTGTGGTGTTGCTTGGAATGCATGTCCGTTACAAAGAACCTCAGTTTGGGCCTTGATCTTGGCATTAACCACAAGTGTCTCTGTTACTCTCTCATATGATGGACTTGTCAGAGTTTGTATTTCATCAGCCTGTTTGACGTCAGACTCGAAACAATTGACAGATATATTTTTCGCTGGTGCTGCCTGAGACTCGGTCACTTTACTGTCTTCGCTCCTTTCTGGCGAACGTTGTTTCTTATCCGTCTCTTCAACTACTGAATCGATGCTACAGTCACTTTGTGGTATATTCCTCCACTTCTCTTGTTCAGTGATAGGAAAAGTTTCCTTTGAAATTGAAATTTCCTTCGACCTGTCGCTACTAACGGAAATACCGTTTTCGGTACTGCTTATCGAACTTGCAGCACATGATGCAATTGCACTGTTGTCTGTATCTGCTACTAACATATTAACCCCTGACCTTTCAATGACCTCTGACATGATACTCTCACTGGCTGTTTTTCCAACAAACTTGCTACCATTCTCCTGTGTAGATTGCACCATGACACTGGAACTCTCAGGTGACGTCTCAGATAAAACTTGAGACGCAGGTCTACAGCTTTTGACCTCTGACCTCTGAGGGTCGCCTGAATTACCACTTTCGTTGGCACTGATGAGAGCAACGTCTGTAGTAGGTAGCCAAGGCTGGTCTCCCGGTCGAGGGTTGTTCAAAATGCAGGCCAGCATCTCCACAGTTTTACCGAGGCCCATCTCGTCTGCAAGTATCCCACCGGGTGATGGAGGAAGTTTCTGAAATGGCTTTGTAGAAATTCTGAAAGTGTAAAACAAATGTAGGTAATGTCAAGTGCTATGTGTGTCAACTGTCATTGGTTAATTTTTTTTTGTTTTGAAAACTGGACAATTTGAAAACTGGACATAGTCATGGCCCACGCGTGCAGCACACTGTCAAATGCTAGTCAGAGATATGCTGCACAGTCAAGTATCCGAGACTGAAAAAGTGACAAAATCTAGATCGGTCGCTGTCCGATCTTACACCACTTTCCACGTGGAAACAGTCAAAGTCCAGTCTAGGCGCTATAGGTCTGGTCATGTGTGGTGTGGATTGAATCAAATACAACAAACTGTGTTTCCTCTTTGCTAGGTACCCAAATATTATGTGTGCATACAGGGTCCAAGAAACCTGGTTTGATGGTCTAAATCATCCCCTCTTTGAATAAATTGCTGTGTTTCAGATGCCGATCTTCTCAGTTCTATTTCTAGAGTACTTACTGAGCACTTAATGGATTGTAGTACAACGTCCTCCCTTCCGATGTTTCCAGTGGCTTCCAAAGTTCATGAAGACCAGACTCTGACATAAAAAACAAAAATGCGAGGAAAGATTATCTTCAATCCTACAGTAAGATTCTTATTCTTGACAACGAACCTCGGGAGATACGATAAAATTTCAGCCCTCAATATGTAAAAATAGGTAAACTTGAGGAAGTCATAAGGAAATGGACATTAAGCAAGGTTACATTGTTTTTTCTAGCCCCCCCCCCCCTCCCCTTGGTGAGCTAAGATATTACTGCAAGGTTTTCATTTAATACTGCAAAGTACATCAAACAGACAATCGTTTTTAACCAAACATGTAGGGACCACACACCTGAGCTGATAACCGGGAAGTACAACTACAAATAAATGTCAAATGTCTCCCTCTCTGCCATCGGCTGAACTACTGTACTTCCAAGAAAAATAAGACGGACGCAAGTTGGAGAACTTTGCCGACTCTCAGTGGTCCTCCTCTCAGGATTCGTAAAACAATGGCTCATGACCAAATAGAGCCGATCTGGTGTGCATGTTATTGTTTTCTCAAGCCAGGGGGGGGAGGGGGTTCTACTTCATAGTCAGGGGATATAAATAATATATAACTTCCCTTTCGGTGTGGCAGTTTGAAGGCTCTGTATTCTGTCTCTTTATAATATACTTTGGTTACTGTGTACAGAGACTGCTACACATCTTGCCACTTGTACAGGATAGCATATTGTCTATGCAATACCTGTTAAGTGAATGAAGTGGGGTACACTACAGAGAATAAATACACAGTGCAGTGTATGCTGGGTATGTAACACTTTCTGTGTAGCAACTTTTAAGACTCTGAATTTTGTCTGCTTATTACAGGGTTGGCTGATTTAAAATCACTTGATTTAAATCAAGTGATTTTTTTTTAAAAAACACAGATTTAAATCACTTTTTTTTTCTTCATGTTTTTAACTTTTTATTCAATTTTTGTTTTGATTTTACTACTGTTAGAAACTACTGTGAATCTGCTTCTGTTGTTTGATATTCCTTTAGCATATAAGCACACGTATGTAACTTGTAACTTTAATCAGTGTGCAGAATCAGTTAGTCATTTTACACTTGTAAATTAAAGGTCCCAAAGGTGTTTCCAGCTAAAGTGATCAATTAAAAACAAGCTTAAAATGTGTTTGTCTTAAATGTTTAAGATACTGTTAGACCCAGGAGTTAGTGTGTGGATCAACCCCAGAGAATAAAGCCTAAAGGACATGTATAAAACCATTGTCAACATTACCACTGAAAAGTAAACACTGAAATGCAAACTTGAAGGTGTATTGTACAGTCAATAGACTTTAAAGTTTATCCAAAAAAATCTCCAACCCTGCTTTATAATATATTTTGGTTACTGTGTACAGAGACTGCTACACATCTTGCCACTTGTACAGCATAGCATTTTGTCTATGCAATACCTGTAAAGTGAATGGAGTGGGGTACACTACAGAGAATAAATACACAGTGCAGTGTATGCTGGGTGGTAGATCTATAAATAGTGCCATCGTTTTGTAAGTTTAGTTATTAAATCGAACTAGTGAATTTAATTACCTTCATCAGAGATTGCGACCTTCTCCTTCTCGATCATCCATCTGACAGCGTTGACCTGGTAGGGACGAAGGCTGGGAATCAGTTTCTCGTGTTGGACTGAGAGATCTTTGGTGCTCAAACTCTCCTCTTTGTGAGCTTCATACACATGCTGGAAAACTTCCGTCAGATTCAGTCGTCTGAGCTTCTTAAAGTTAACTGGTGCTAAACAGGAGGAATATACAGTATAAAATAAAGCAAAAATATGAAAAAATTAAAGCAAAATTTGCTTTGCATACATACACGCATACATGCATACAAGAAACATACATACATACACACACACATACACACATGCATATTATCAATCACTTGAGCAAAACCTCTCTCTGCATGCACCAACAATTTCAAAAGGATTTATCAAGGAGGAAGAAATTCAAAACTTCACAGTCTGTGCTGCAAACACGTTCCTTTAAAATGATTAACTATTTCAAGTGCCGTCAATCTTAGCAGAATATTATAACACCAAAAGGAGAGAGGAAAAAAAACCATGGGTTGTTGCTTGAGTGACTTGAGTCACGGGTAAAAAACGTTGCTGTAGCAAGATGAAGGTTAATGCCCTGGTTTTTCCTGAGAAGCATATTTGTTATTGACAGCTATTGTTGTCTGTTTGATAATTTTTTTTTAACATTTGGACAGACTGATCCATCACCAATTTGTCCTAAAAAATTGAACTTACATGGAAAATGGAATCCATAACAGAATGCCAAAAGTAACTGCAGGTGTTGCCGATCATCTCTAGCTTTCTTACTCTGTGGAGGGACATCTGACGGTCCTTTCAGATCGGACAAGATCCCCTTCAGCAAGTAAACGTTAATAGTCAGGAATGATTCGTTTGGTGAAAACTCTGTTACCTCCAACCTCATTTTAGTTCCCTTGTTTACTCTGCAAAGGTATTCTACACTATCCATTGGAAATGTAAGGCCTAGATCTTTTTCAAGGCTGGCCTCCAAGCAGAGGAATGATTGCTTCCTGCCGTTCGACCGAGCGGAAGCAGCCCCCGTTGCCGTCTCCTCGTCGTAAACCATGTAATACGGTAATCTGGCGGACGAATTAATCATGAAGTTCGCCGGTTCCGATGGCAACGAATCTGGAAGCCTTCTACAACTGTCATCGATGTCCCCATTGAATCCATTCCAACATGAATATTCATCAAGTTTGACTCTCAAACTGAATACTGAACCAATAACGTCACTTCTACTTCTGGAGTAGCCCTGATGGAATATGTTAATGCTACAGTTGCACTGATCATACAACATCTGATGGACTGCCTTACTGACGTGGAGTGGTGGGCCCGGTCCGTCAAAAATGACTTCCTCCTCGTGGGGGATGACTTCATTTTCCGACTTTTCGGCCTTTCGGCTTGAACTGGCGGCATGTGTGGTAGGTTCAACGTTTACAGCATCCAGAAAATGCCAAGAGAGAGCTTTCCTTTTCTCTTCGCTGAACTTCAGTACTGACTTTGATTTTCTTTTATGACCCATCTTCAAAGCAGGGATTTGCCGAAATTGTTAGAAAACTGAAAAGGAAAGTTGTAGAGATTTGTGGCTTTTCTCAATTTCTTTAACTTACTATACTCCAAACAGAGTACAATATGAGACAACAATAATATAGGGTGTATCACCCATATGCCGGGGTAGTGGCTGTCTTGCTTTACATTTGGCGCCCTCAACAACATATCAGAGAGTTTGCTGTCTGTGACCGATGTGGGTGCTTCTTTCTTGAGTTTGGGAACCCTAGACTACACAACAGCTGCCCTAATGCCACTTAAAATGTTAAAAGTTGAAGGTCTTGTTTGAGGCCAAGGTCCCCTTGAACGACTTTACAACTTAAATCCTGATCATTGGTAACTTGTCACACCCACCCACCAAAGTGTGCACAATTCAAACAAACCCTCCTGGGGCACTACAGTGAACCACATCTACGTGTCCCCTGAGGGACACGTAGATGCAGCCAGATGCAGCCAGATGCAGCCACAAACCAGCGCATGCAACTAGATTAACATGTTACCTCGCAAGCGCCCATTTATACACCTGGGTGAAGAGAGGCAAAGGAGATAATGTGCCTTGCCCAATGACGCAACATTATGATCTGGCCAGGACTTGAACCTGCAAACCTTAGATTACAGGTCAACAGCTGGACCACAATGCTCTCACTTACTGTTGAGAACACCTTTATAATAAGATGATTGCCTAATCAGAAATGTATATAACAAATACATTATACACAAAAAACAGTGTATCAGTAAGCACTAGCATTGTACAGTACCTCTCTATCAGATGATTGCACATGACCATATGTACTAGAATCTGTAAAGACTTGTACACTATTTTTTATTATTTTGTTTTAAAAAATTTAATTTATGCAAAGTAATGTTAAGCCCCCAAAAAACAATATATAATTACATTCTTGTTTGCTTCCCCCCTGAAACAATGTATATCTTGAAAAAATAATAAAAACACACTTTAAAAAAAATTCCATATCTGTTTACAGTACAATAAAGATAATATTCTCTGAAGCAAATTTACAAGAACATGCCATGATTACAAACAATGATGTCATCATAACAGCAACTTTTGGAGGCATCAATCAACCAATTTTGGTCTAAAGGTAAAAGGAATCAGGAAACACTGACCACAAATCAGAATTTGGTTCACTGATGCAGGGAATAATTTATCAAGTTATGGCATTGCAAAATTTGGCTACACAAAATGGTCAAATAGCTATACAAGTGCAAATATGTGTTGCACGCAAAAGAGACAAAACTCTGAACCTCCAAAACTGCTACACAACATTTGGACACTATATTATTCCCTGTGGGCATGATAGAAGCCTGGGCCATATTGTAACTGAATATAATTAGTTATAGACTAACAATAGAGAAAATGGGGCTCTTAAGCATCTCTACAATTGGAGCTAGAGGCCCCAACAGAGCGGAACCTCTACATACCACTCTGGGTCTTTAATGTGTTTGTTCTTTACTGTTTACAATCTCCACAAACAATGATATCATGTTTCCCAAACAGTCATGTATAGTGATACCAACTACATGTGAACTGTAGGTTCACTCCAGCAATTTTTTTCTTTGGGAGTCATAATGGGAAAGAATTGATACATTTTTCTGTCTGGATTTAAAAGCATTAAGGGGAACTTCTCTACCTCAAAAAAAGACCTTCTAAAAGGCAGGTTATTCTATAATTGTACCTGACGACCAACTCAGGCCTAACCTACTCTAGTATTAGCAAAAAGTCCTGTAAATGTAATGTCTGTATTAACACCCACCTAATGTCTCATAAATGACGTTATTTCTGGCTCATACAGCGAACTAGGTTATTGTAGCACAATTGTCAGTAATGTTACTAACTTTATTACACTTATAACAATAGGCCTGACTCAAAGAACTAGAAAGGGTTTTGGGGCTTGCCTTTACCTACGTATTCAGCCGAACGTTAGGCTAGGCCTACTGTACATATTAGAAATTAATACTTTTAGGATAACCTAGGATACACTGAATGAGCTATGCAAACCCGACCAACAATGACTACACAGGCGTATCTTCATTAGTATAATATATGCATTTCACCTCAGAAACCAGGGAACATTGCAAACCTGGGAAGCTATTTTTAGGGCAGAACGTCAAGGCTGTCTTCTCAAATTCAGCCAAACTTTGGCATGCAGAGAGACACAAGACGTTGTGTGTATGTTGTATGCATGCAAATAGCTTATTTATTGTGATTGGGGATGGTTATGCAATCGTTGGTGGTACACAGCTGTTATTGGTCTGTCGCGTTCTGTAGGATAGTTAGCATAACAAAGAATCCATTCAGTATCAAACAGGAAATCGCAATTCTAAAGAAGCTGTAGTTTTCAAATCGACATAGCCTTAGGGGGATATCATTTAGTTGGGTGACGTTGTAAATACATAAGTGCACGTTGAAGGGATAGGGTCATAGCTACATGGGTTCTGATACCGTCTTTTACCACTCCGCATAAAGTGCGTAAGAAGAAACAGAAATTATAACCTTTAACTGTAATAACAAGAGCCAAATAAAAGAAAGAAGAGAAAAAGATAAAACATACGACTCGTGTCCCTATATCATTCGTAAAAGACGCCAGAACAGTGAATAAAAGATGATCGAACTGTGCACTAGAAACGTGATTTCTGTAAGTAGATTATGTGTAGCTTACTACGTACTGTTCGCTACGTGATTATAGGCTTTATCGTCTTTCGTGAAACTAGTCTACGGTGAACGTAAACACTGTGTGCAACATCGCGTTAGTGTAACGTTGTTTTAAAGTCAGTGTAAAACTGTGTGTGTTATTGTAGGCCCGTTGCGTGATACATGGAACTTTGTAGTATATAGCCTGACTATAGATTACAATATGGCCGATAATTCGGTAAATGAACAGAGTGCATTGCCCGACATTGGGGCCGGAGAAACTGGTATTATTGATACCATTAACCCTGACGATAGTGTGTCTGTAGTAAATAATCCAGATAGATTAAAGAGGCATACCGATAGTGAAGTGTCAGTAAAAACAACTGTTTCAGTGTTGTTATATAGGACAAAGCAAAAGGAAATAGAGATTGCTGCTCGTGCAGCTGCATTGAAGGAAACAAAGAAACTAG